>JAIPRM010000172.1:0-74748 GCA_025469315.1 Stegophylla sp. TES_Ste_2020 | reverse complement strand
GAACAGGTATGCCGCAGCGCGGCACGTAGCGGCATGATAACTGCACTATGTTGAGAGTCACTGGCCGTCAGAGTGGGTATAGACAACGGGTCGCGGGGGCCAGCGCTCATTTTTCGTTGCCGCGACTTTAGTGTACTGTATATATAACAGGAAAATTCATGAATTCTATATTAAATCGCAATGAGATAAAAATATATTACGCCTAACACAAGAATATTATATTACATTAATATTGAAGGTAAAATAAATAATATATAAAGATAATACATTATTATAATATTATAATGAATCACAAAAACAATGAAGAACCATATTATTAATATGTAAGTCTCCGCTTGGATTATAAATAACAACATAAAAAAAAAAACAAACGTTCGAATATTCTAGCAATGGTCGACGTAAAATTTACGAAAAAAAAGATAAGTGTATTTTGAAACATATAAATTAAATTTCTTCTTTTTTTTTTTATCTTAAAAGCGAATATCGCCGTGTGATAAATATAACTTCAAAATTAATCGTGTTTAGTTTTTTTATCTTGACGCTCAAGTTTTTTCGACGTCCGCGTGCGGACCCCGCTCTGTGAAACGTCGTCGTGTGTACGTAAAAAAAACATTTGATCGTTTCGGGAAAATCGCGAACGTGCTGCTGTCGTTTCACCTCATCTCTCCGGCCGTCATCTAAATCAGTGGTTCCCAATTAGTGGTCCGCGGACCCCCAGGGGTCCATGAGTCGATGTTATGGGGTCCGCGGCTATGTTTGTCAGGATGAATTTCGCTTTTTTGTATAGCTTTTTTTTTTTTTCTGAGAAAATGTGCATTTATATTTTTACAAAAAGGTGTGTTTATTAAAATAAATCATAAAAATAATGTATTTCTTGATTTTCATGTTCAAATAAAGTTGAAACATGTACAGAAAGCAGTGAACTACCATAAGCATATTTGTAAAAAAGGAGTCCCCGGTCCAGTTTAAGTTTTAGCTAGAGGTGCTCAGCCAAATGCTTATTGGGAACCACTGATCTAAATCACACAGGTAGACGGCGGTCGTATTCGTCCATTATTATGTTGATGACCATAGATTTTTAATTTAATTGTCCTTTTATCTTCAGGATATTCGTGATCTCGAATTCTAGTTCGTTGTAAAACGTGTATATTTTATAAACTCATTGTGTGTACCTGGAATCACCCAAAGCCTTCCGGGATGGTTGCTAATAAGGTGATTATTATTGATGGAGTCGAGGGTGGTGGTGAGGAGGGAACAACCAGATTCCCTAGGTGTGTGTGTGTGTACTGTGTGTGTGTTGTATGGGCGACGTTGTCACACTGTGCGAGTAGAGTGGTTCCAGTGCATATTATAATAAATTGTAGTGGTGAGGTGAGGATGTTGTTGTACGGACAATAGTCCGTATTGGTATGCAATGCAAACATTGCCGAAACCAGTTATCGCGAAAACATAACAAACGGGGAGAGAAAGAGCGAAAAAAGACGAATTTAAAGATTTTTTTTTATATTCTCCCCAATCGTTTTAATATGCTGTGTGTAGCATCGAAGTCGAATTTGGTCGAAACGCGTTTTCCACGTGCAAGGCGACGACAATACTTCTCCCCGCCTCGCAGCTTTTGCTTCTTCTCCCTACTCATCTTGGTCGTCACCCGATTTACAAAATGTATAAGAAGCACAAAATAAAAAGATTTGGTCTATAATGTAGGCAATATGAATATAGGTATTACACCATATTCTTTGAAATAAGCTGTACACAAAATATAACAAATTAATTACCGTGAAATAATTGTATTATGATTAATATATATATATATATATACATCTATAATTTTTTTTTGTTTTTCTCATTCAAAAAAAATAATCATACGCGTAATATCTATGTCAACGCTCTTATATTTTTTAAACGCGCACTTGATACGTAGTAGAGATGCATGACGTGTTTTAATACGTCAACTTTAAAAATATATTGCATATACCTATCTGTACGTACAGACATAGCAAAATATAATGCACCTGGGGATTAATCATTGTCGAGAAGCACACGCGGTTGCACATTGCCAAACATGATAATGCAATACTGTATATTGTGTAATCAGTCTATTTTTTCGCGTACGATCGTGTTACAGTTAGTGAAAAATATTAAGTTTTAATGAAAAAAAAATAAATTAAGCATACATTCGTTCTTGCAAAATAGCTTTGATATGAGCATCCGCCGCAAATTTTTATTTACTCTCAGCGCGCTCGTGCGCACACACATAACGTAGCGTCGTTGCAGAACTTGTTTAATTTCACTTTATAAAATATTAGTTCGGTATAATAATATATGCAACGGTCGTGTTACGCAATTCGGTCATTCGTCGTGTGCGTCTGATTACTATTATGAATTGATTTATTATTAATCAACTGTTCAGCAAAATATTCTATTGGTTAAATTGCCATTGATTACACATTAAACTAACGTTAATTTGTCGAACGCTTTGCTTTTTTTAAAACTCGCATTTTCGGTTTAATTGGGGACGTTTCATGTCGTTTTGTTTTCATTAATTGATTATACATTTAATTTAAATTTATTTGTAAGCCCTCTGGGTACTAATTTGGACACAATATTTTACACACAACGATAAAACAATATTTTTCTCCTCAATACCTAACCTAACTAATATTGGTTATAAAATAAAGAATGACGACGTTCAAGAAGACGTATTCTCGATTATTTAAATACATTTCAGTCACCGTAGTTTCCACTACTTGTTTGTCTGGAATCTAAACAGCAGTCGTTCATTTCGACGTGATTAATAGGATTATTCCAAAACGTTAACATTGTCGGGTACATAATATTAATTCGGAATATTCAATGTTGCTCCGGACTAAAGACGTCGTATAACACGCGCGGCGTTTACATAACGTCAAAGACAACACATATATTATATATATATTCATAAAAAATTCGAAATACACGGTGACGTGGGTTCGCGTATGAAAGAGAACACGCGCGCGTTGTGTATGCGCGAGTCGTTTGGGTTCCATTCAGAGTCGGCGGTTTGCCATGGCGGTGTGTTGTAGGTCGCCGTCGTCGTCGAACAACAAGAGGCCAGTTATATTATCGCATTTAAATTCTATAAATAATTGTACGTGTTCGTACCTACGTGTACGTGTGTTGACTGTGTCGTGTGCGTGCGTGTACCCCCGTAAGATTATTTAACATTCCGTTGAAATTCGTTTAACACCATCTCCTCCGGTGTGTTGTTGTATCTTCTCCGGAGCGGGTTTATTTTTTTGTTATTGGGACGACGGCATACCTTTGTGTGCGTGTGTGTGTGTGTGTGTGTGTGTGTGTGTGTAACACGTCTCCGCTTTATGAAAAAAAAAATAATAATTACTCAGACAACCATTATTTTGTGTTATTACACATTACTCCCCCTATATAACTCGGGCAGTACACCTACCGTAGTTTTATTATTATTTCGATATATATTTGTTTATTTTTCTACTCGTACGAAAACCAATTCGTTCCACGTCATTTATAATATAAAAACGTGAACGTAATCGGGGGGGGGGACGTATAATATATATAATGGGGTTTTCATTTTTCGAACCATCTCACGTTCGTCGTCTTATTTGTTTTGAAACTCCAGCGGCGGTACAGTAATAAAGAGGTAAATGTGAAGAGTATATTATATGGGTGTAATCACGGAAAATTAGTAAAGATCCCTTGCGCGGGTTAGTGTAGTCATTTATATTATGTTAATAATATTATTATGATGTGCGGCTGCGGTGTAAAATTTTTAATAAATTTTCAAAACTAAGGTCGGCAGTGTGTCTTAATACATTTTTTTTTTTTTTTATCGCATCTCTCATGTGCGCTGTGGGTTTATTCGAATGTCGTAGTTATTTTCGTATCGTTATCATCGTTGCAGCGTCGATAAAATAATGCTGCTAAAAGAACTGAAAAAAAAAAAAGGGAAAAAAGACACAACTCATAAAAAAGGAAAATGAATCCATCAAACCGACTATTAAATAATAGACGTGGAAATAATTCGGTACGCCGTCAACTGCCATCGACCAAACAGGTTGTCTCTTGGTTGCCCACCACCACCTCCGTCGCCTCCGTATTGTTATCAAAATATTCGATCTTCCCTCGATGTTTGGGATGTTTGGTGTGCCGGGGGAGCTAGAAGATTTCAGCGGCCGCGGTGTGGTCGAACGTGTATTGTGAGTGCGTGTGAATGGCGTTGTATTATATTATTATTTTATAATAAATGCATTTTCATTTGAATTTCCGTTCGATACCGTCGTCGTCGTCGTCGTCGTCGTCGTCGTCGTTGTTATCGTCGTCAGGTGTGTGGTACAAAACCGTGTACTGCACCGTCCAGCCGAATGCACACGGACAAAAAAAAAAAAAAGGAATAAAATCTCCTGAAAATCGTGGTGGGCGGTTATTAACAACGAAATGTGAATATCGTTTTGGTCATTTTCTGGCGGCTCGCTCCCGTTCGAACGAAATCGATTATTTTTCAAAGGTTGCGACGACGATTCGAAACGCTCGCCGGTGTATCTGCTGTAGTGTCTCTCATTATTTTCTAATTTTGGGGCGTGACCTGTTGCGACCGGGGGGGTCATCGGTACGAAATACCATTGCTGGGTTGCTGCTGATTTTATGGTCCAGCGAATTTCGCGTACAAAACCCTAGGATCCGGTTACTTCTTCGAACAGCCTGTGCCGCGTGTAGTGTGCTGTTCGCCGGTTCGCTCATACGGTGTATACGGACAGTGTAATATTTACACGCTCGTCTCATTTTTGGATTGTTTTCGATCTGCGTGATTGTAATTGTCAGAAAAAAAGTTACGAGCTAAAAATTTGCCTTTTTCGATGACTTGTTTTTGAGATATAAATATTTTTAGTTTTGAGTAATAGCAAGTGCGTAGAAGCAGGGATGCGTCACAAAAATAATAATACCTATGTATACTTCTGTTTTTAAATGCATTTTTTTAAATTTTAATTGTTTCTATAATATTAATCCAATATTATACATTTGAGTATCAATATTTAAATACATATTATATATATTATTATATATTCACTCAAAATATCAAGTGCAATAACAATGGTAATATAGTATTGAAATAACATAATATTTAGTATTTTCACCACAGTGTAGTGTAGTGTCTTAAATTATTGTATATAAGAAAACAAGTTCAAATCTATGCATTTATTTAGGACTAAGGGTGAAAGAAACACTCTGTATACACAAAAGTGTTGATAATTTAAGTGATTTCATATTATTATTATCAGATTCCCGCAAAAGAGGATACAAAAACATCAATCGCCGACTCGTGTAAAAATGATGTTTTAGCCTCGGGTAACCCGACAACTCGTATAACGTATAACGGACGGCGGCGACGGTACTTCAAACTATATAATACCTATCTCTTAATAATAATTACGTTGCGGTGAAGCGTTTTAATTACAGGGACAGACGTACCGTGGCAGTCGTTTTGTTACCGTAGTGGTTTAGGACGAGATTATGTATACATACACGTATAAGTTTATATAAAAAATTATAATACGTTCTCTCGCGTCGGCCCACCGGTAGAGTAAGATCGCCGCCGCCGCGCACACGAATGCTTGTTATTTTCCCTCTCGGTCATCGGGCGTCGTCAATCAGTCCCGGACTCTATTCGTATATTTCTAAAACAATGTTCTCTCTTGTGCTAAAATCTTCGCAGTGTTTGCAATTATGTAAATAAAATAAACACTTCGAATCGTTTCTGATCTTTCAATTTAATAAAAACGTATTTTCAACCTCTTGCCCTCGTCCCGCCTATTGTTTTCTTGTAAATATTTACTGTAATATTTTCTAACCTGTAACTTCGTGTAATTATTTTAGTCCCCAGCAATAATTTTGCCGTTTTACGTGCAATTCAATCGACTCGTACTTTTATTATTATTATCCTTCCGGCGGCATACACTCAAACTTATTTTCTATACGACGTGGCGTGTAAAACACACACAAACACACACACACACACACACACACACACACAACGTACAAAAACAAACGTATAGATGCATATAATACGTGAACTCAGTCGTCCGGGTCGAAGAGTGTTATTGTAATATTCGTTTAAAACGCAATATTTATGCGTGTACGTGTACTCGACTATGGTTTTAGTGCGAAACGATTACAAAATTTTTGTCGTCATAGCCGTCTTATGCTGTAACGGCTTTCGTTTTTTTTTTTTTTTTTTTTTTTTTTAATATATTTTATGCTCTCAGTTGTTCGATAATTTTATTTATATATTAATAAGTGTTACAGTTGGATATCTACGTCCGAGAAAAGTTTTATTTTCGCTATGCGTTGAACTGCAATTTTTTTTTTTCTTTTTGTCGCCGCCACTGGCCGTCGACACGCGGTCTGTAGTTTTCTGATATTTACGTATAAATGTAAACATGACATAAATTCAACGAATAAAACACTCATTTATGATGATGTAACGTTGGTTTTTTTTTTTCTATTTATCTATTCCGTTTTTAACACACTAGCGACTTTTTGTGTAATAACGTTACTGCGTCGTTATGGGGACAATGTGTGTATGTGTATTGTATATATTATTATAATGTTATATATACTGCGATGACAACTTCAGCTGTTTTCCATATTTTTTCCAGTTTTTTTTTTTTTTTAGTGAATGCTTTCCACTTTCTGAAGGAATCGTCGTCGTATATGCGTATTTACATTGTCAAACTCGGTAATTTATGTTATTTTCCCGGGCCAATAACTCATTTCCGGTTAAAATCACTCGTTTTCGAATCCCAATCGTCCATCTACCAGTTGCACATAGAATATCACATAAACCACTCGTCCCGTGTATCGTATTGAACTCAGTAGAGTATAGGCCAATATTTCTAACTCAAATATTTATATTAACACAAAACAGAGAAAACGTAGACTGTTGTTTACTAATGACATAATATGTGTTTTCGGACAGAAATTTTCTGTCTTACAACGGGCATGTGTGTGTTTACTGTGTGATCAATTTTTTCCAGTAACCTATTTGTCATTTACAACAATGCAAATAATATAAGTTGTTCAACTTTTTCCGAGACACTTGTCGTGCATTATATATATATATATATCGAAAGGCGACTATTATCGTGGTGTCGGCATGCCGGTAGCCGCCTGAACACGTGTTATGGCGGAGGTATGTACAGAATAATTATCTAATTACAAACATTGGTCATTATAATATATTGTATACGTTACAAATATTACAAATATTCGCGTTGGTGTTTAGAAAAATTGCGCTAAATAATCGATGTGAGAATTGAAAAAGAAAAAAATTAAATCGCGCTTATTATACAAAAATGGCGGTCTACTGTTCCGACTAATCGCGCTGACGTATACAAGCTAAAGAAAATGCATTTTATTGTTTCGCACACAATGTGTGTATATTTATTTATACACACATAGTATGATTTATATACATATTTATATAATATATGTTTGATTTGTAATTCGTTAGCACATTTATGTGTTTGTATATAATATTATAAAATATTGATCATTGCATATTTTTAAACTTTCGGTATTCGTGTGTACAAAACAATCAAAATTCTTTTTTCCAACTGAACTAATCTTTTTTACCGTTACGCAACGGAACGATATGCATTTCGGGTCCACGAAACGGGCGGAAAACGGCGGGGAGTACGGTATTATTTGCGTGTTAATACATATTTTATGTGCTTGCGTTATTTCCAGAGGTATGTTATTATTGCTGGACATGGTATAAAATATCACCGTCTTTGTTAGCATACTCTGTGAAATGCGATTTTTTCACAATGGATGGGTTTCGCATTATATTAATATTATATTATTTAAAGAGAAACGCGGCTCGACGGCGCCACCGTAGACTATCTCATCATCTTTGTGGCACGACGACGAGCATATTGTGTGTGTTTTTGTGTGCATACGTACGGCCCATTATTGTCAACGTTTTCCAAAATAACTTGACGGGTTTTTAAAATTCCGCCAGAGCGGCGCGGTTACAGCGAAATTCCTTTGCGATATTCGTCGTCAAGTGAATCTTCCGATAGAGTTATAACAGTAGATAGTAGTCAGTTTTAACGTTTTAATTTATGCTACACGCGGCGTAATAAAGTGAAACTATATTAACCAACGACAGTGATGACGACGGCGGCGGTGTCCTATTGTTTTCCCCGAAAAGTTCATTGTCGGGGGGCCGCTAGGGAGATCGTCGACAACGAGTTATTGACACCTGTTATTATTTGCACGCAACGTACGGCTGACTGATGGGCTCGAGGCTCGAGGTTAAATGTCCAAATTATAATAAAAAAATAAATAAACGAAACGATAAATAAAATTAATAGGTGTTTCCCCGAATCTATGAGATATTTTAAAAAAACGATGTATATTTAAATCTCGTCCGCCTCGCCTCGCTTCAGCGATCAGACGATGATGATGGTAGTAGTAGCTGTTGCTCTACTCGAGTTTTCGACACAAAACGTTTATTGCCTATTCTATTCCCATTATTATTATTATTATTATTAATTTTTTTTGACATTTTCTCATCCGGAACACACCGCCTCTAGGGACGTGTGTATTAATAATATATCCGCCAATAATCGTATGCATAATATACTGTGGCTGATAATATTCTACACAAAAATATATCCTTGAGTAAAAATCGGTATTCGACAACCACGTGTTAGTATGACGTGCGTGCGTCCGACATACGCTACATATTTTCGTTTATAATATATTATTTATTTCATCGTTGTCCCGTGATTGGTGGTGGTGGTGGAGCGACCACTGATTGGAGAAGGGGATATATTATATGGTCACTGGATGTATTTTATTATTATATTATATTAACGACCCATAGCCGCGCGCATACGTTACGCGCGTGTTGTACGCCAACAACGACGATTTTCTCCTCCGGTCGAGACGGCGAATACCTCCTATGTGGTGGCCGACACCGCGAATACGTGAACAACGTTTTTTTTTTTTTTTTACGATATTCTTCGTCACTCTCTCTTCCTCTCACTCTCATCGGTATTCTTTAAACACCGGCTAGGTCAAAGTATATCCGTCCGGTAAACGCTATCAGCAGATAACAGTCGTTATAGTCACATCTAAATAATAGCCCAACTGATTTCTAGTATAAAACTTTTATTGAATGAAAAAAAATGAATTACCGATTCAGCATGGTTGTGTGTATTATGAGGTAGAGGGGGCGGCGTATTGTGGTTATTCTCTTCTTGGAAAATTAATAAAAACATGTTTTAAAGATTGTGTAGACACACACACACATAAAAAAGCAAACATAATATGTAAAGTAAAAGTATAGACAAGAAAGGCAGACACATACTTCGTTTCTCAAGTATTTAAGAGGCCCGAGGAGCGAAGAATACCCGTAATGTTGTGAAGTATGTCTGGCTTTTTTGTCAACACTTTACTTATCTTTGTTTTACTTTTTTTTTTTTAACCAAAGAGAAAAAAAAGTGTAAAAATTTTATTTTTACGTTTTCAAAAAATTTTCTTGTCCCATTATATTTTTCATATTATTGTTTATCTATATTTAAAATTTTATAAAGTTTTGGATTAAAAAATGATAGTTTCCGAAATTTTTTAGTGGAATTGTGGGTAGTTTTCCCCAAATTTTGAGAAAACATTTCAGAAATTCGGAAAATGACCTGTATAAAGTACCATTTAGAAAAAAAAATTGATTTCAAAAAGTTTCTGGGTGAAACTTTTGGACAAGTATTTCCATACGAAAATGTGTTTACAGAAAATATAAAAAATTAAAAAAAACATTGTAGAAGCTTCGCTTAAAATCTGAAATTTAAAAAAAGGTACACTATATTATATTGCTAGTATTAACATCGATGACAACTTTTATTACATTTATGGCTCCCCTTCCCCGTCGAGAAATACATATCAGGATAGATATTTTAACTTGTAGGTATTATTAGGTTTTGCGCGTGAGCCTTGGTTGTATAGATGCGCAAAAAAATAAAAATAAAAAAAGTCACGCGCATAGACAAGGTCGAATCCACGAATTTTTTTTTTTTTTATGTCACAATTACAAACGTACAATGTATGTATATTTTAGTATTTTTGTTCCTGTTCACTTGTCATAACCAGTCGACACGAGTTCATTACCCCGTAAATTTTATCATTGAAAATAACACAAATATTATATTAAAACGATTTGCTATAATTTCTATTTTATTCTTTATTTTAAACACATCTCGTTCGATGTAATAATATTATAAAGTATCATTAAACGGGCGCGTGATACATTTCGATTAAGCAGTTTTTATTTTATACCCAGTGGCAAAGTGCCAATTACACGAGATCTCCGTCTAGAAGAACCTGCCATGTGCCGGAAATTTACACAAAATGTTGTCCTATTAGCCGTGTGATTTGAAAATTTCAATCGTACAATGTCGCCGTCGCGCGTTTATCCGTCGTCGTCGTCGTCGTCGATCACAGCTAACTCAATTTGTTATTCGTGTAATCCGCCGCGTGTTTCCACCGATCGTCAACGATTAATATTCGCGCATTAGTGTATAATAATAATAATAATAATAATAATATTGTCGTGTCACCCTCACGAGCACCTATTTTCGATTATTGTTAATCAAAAGTAGCATTCGGTTTCGTGGTCACTGCTGCTGCTATATATATCATAGACGTCTTGTACATAATATTACGTACACAATATTTATTATATACGTGTGCCGTACACAATACAAACGAGTAGTCGGCTATCGTCTACCGCCTTTGTGTGCCGACTATATTATATCGGCCGCGGCGACGGTGATTAAAATTCTATTTCTTATAAAAGTCGTCGCTTTTTAATTTTCTAATTTATTATTATTATTATTATTATTACTTCTCCACCACACGACGGGCGCCGTAAAATGAAATGGACAAATAAAAAAAAAGAAACAACCCGAAAACCCTATCCTTCAATTACGTGTACATGCGTTTCGGGTTTAACAACATTCCAACGTCCATTGTCGGCGTCCCCGGGCCGGCCCCCCTCCCCTCGCTCGACAACAACCCGGTTAGTGGTACCACCGCCACCGCCGCCGCCGCCGCCGACGACGACGACGACGACCTGGCTCCACCCACAATCTCATCCGAGTGTGTGTACCAGCCGAGGTGCTCATCAATCTCGCAATAAAATCTCTCACCTTCGAGCCAAACCAATGGTCGTTATATCCCTCTCGGTAATTGACTGCCTCGGCGCGCCGGCGACAGGGAAGCACACTATATATATATATTTTTTTTTATATTATACCTATACTACTATAGTATTAATAAGTGTATATATCATCCCTCTACGCGCGATCGGGATTCGGATAAATATACTTATGCGCCACAGCCAGTCGGTCGGCAGGCCGGAGGCACATTCCATCGGCGGTGTGTGCGTGTGTGTGTGTATAGTAGTAGTTACACACACACACAAGTATATGTGATACATTTGCGTACATAAAATATACACCTTATACACAGCATCCGACATTCCCACGTATATAATATTGTTATTACTACTATGCCGCCGTCGTCGTCGTCTTTGGCATCTTTGGGTATAATTTATTAATTAATTTCTCGACTTCTAGAATTGCGCCGGCGGCGGCGGCGGCACACGTGTGTCACGTGGCGTCGGCGCTCTGCCGCAGGGCACCTTCGCGCGCGGCGGCAGTGCGTGTAGTAGTGTGTTTTTCCGCGACCTACGATAATGGCGTCCGGCAGCACCACGGACCGGACGCATATATCACGCGCGCGACCCAAAGGAAATGTCCGAAAACGCCGCCACTGTCGTCGTTGTCGTTGTCGTTGTCGTTTGCTTGCTTGCAGGCGAACCTCTTCCCAGGAATCCCAAATAACAAAACGGGCCGAACTCCCCCGGAAACGGCCTCGGTATTATTATTATTGTATACACAGAAATGGACCGCCGTCGCCCGGTTTCTCTTCCCATGGTTGTCGTAAAAATTATTTTTATTTTATTTACCCCATTAATGATTTCACTCACTCGGCAACCGGAGAACACAGTGCTGCCGCCGCCGCGCACAGCCTCAGCTGCGCTCTGTTGTGCAGTTCCGAGTAGTCGAGTGCCTACCCCCCCCCACCACCAACTACCTCCCCGCAACAGCGTGTGTGGACTTCGGTTTCATTGTTTAACGCCCGTGTGTGTGTGTGAATACCGCTTCCCGGCATTGTCCGTAGCAATAAAACCACACGGCATGTAAATCAAAACAACCGAAGAGGACGGCCGTTATTGTTTCTTCTTGGGTTTTTTTTTTTTTTGTTTAAACGTGTCGGACCTTCTATACTTACGTCCGTCTTGTGTCGGGTGCGGCCAAGATTCGTGTGTGTCGACTTTGGCACCCCGTAATTATTATTATTCGTCATCAATGATTTGACTTAAGGCGACGCGACACCGGTTATTAAAAAAAAAAAAAAATTTATGAAGACCAGATAATTTTGTAAAAATAATATTTTTACATCCCGTGTATAATAATGATTGAACAACGCCCTGCAGTATATTATATGATGTGTACGTGTATAGACTTAAATACACCTAATATTGTCCTGATTTCTTTAATTGATCTCCATCATACCCACCACCACCACCACCACCACTGACGTATTTTCTCATATAATAATACAATGGACATATTATGGTGTCTTCACCTCAGTACACGTAGTACGAACACGTATAATATCATATTGTAATAAAATTATTATGCACGTTGCATCCGATGTAGAACAATTGCGTAGGTACGCATAGAATAATAGTTATGAGTATATGAAAGTCGTTCGTATAGGCCCACAAAGTTATAATATTATATAATGAATACGATATGCGTTTTGTGTGTATTTTTAACCTACGGTTTTCCGGTCCACAGATGATAAACCGCGTTAATGATGTTAGAGCACAATATTATAATGCGTGTAAATAATAACTACTACTAATAAGGTGAACAAATTAGACAGAATATATTATGTATGTTGATAAAAATGGTAATAAAAATAATTATATGCACGTAGGCGTTGGTTCTACGAAATTTTTAATTTTTTTATTTATAACTATTGAACTTTACGCCGGTTTCTTCGAGATCTAACTAGTCTAACTAATGTCTATAATAATTTATCATCGTAATCAGTTTTATTTATACCACATTTAACGTGTTCCTTGCTTGCTTGAAGGTGTAATTACTGACATTTTGTTTTTTTCTTTTTCTTTGCAGGTTTGCGAAGAGCAAAAGTGCCAGGAAGATATATTTCCATTGGCCGTCAACTATTTGGACAGGTTCCTGTCGGTTAATCCGATCAACAGAAATCACCTTCAGATGCTTGGCACTACTTGCTTGTTGGTGAGCTCTAAGCTTCGTGAGTCTGATTGTCTTTCCGTCAACCTTTTGATTCTTTACACGGACAACACCATTACTTCCGAAGAGCTTTTGGTAAGTTTTACTCTTGTCATTTGATTTTTATATTATATGATACTCTCCAATTGGACTCAATGCATGGTCGTTAGTTGCTCCGAAACCGCGTTCCTCGTAACGACCATTGTTTTGGTATCATCTCCATTTTAGTGATTCTTTGTTTGTCGTCTGAATTTATATTGTTTTCTTCTTTTTAATACTATATAGTACCTGTATTTTCTGTTTTATTAAATCATAAAAAAATATTGTTTATTTTTCAAAAAATCCAAAACTGAGGATAGGTGCCGGTTGTTATTTTTAAATTTTAAGATAAAATATTGGCTTTTTTTCTGAATTTAAGTCTGAGTTTCATTGTCTACATTATAATTTTTGTATGCTTTACGCTAAAAAAAAAACATGTAAATTATTATACACGAAGAGTTCATTCATTTTACTATAGAAAAATACTAGACGTTATGAATTATGAAATGCACGCTTTGCTGGATTTTTGTTTGTTTTTCGTATAAAGAATTTATGATATATTATTTGTTTGCTGTGTTAAGTAAATGGTTGTCATCATTTAGTATTCACTGTTGCGCACGGAGTATAATATATATATAATACAAATAAGACAACAAATTCATTAAAACGATTTGGCTTGAATGAGAGAAACTCAAATGTATGGTATTTAGTATTTTCAATACATAATATTATACACATGTTGTATATAAAATGTTTCGATGGTCATTGTTGTGTTACAAACGTTGACGCTGTGTTTAATTTATAATAATATTAATGTATACATTTTTTTTTTCCGATCAATTATTATAAAACGTAGTAAAATATTAACACACTCTGTTACGAACTTCGTCCGTTTACATAATATACTTACGTTGTTAATAATAATTATAATAATAGAAAAAAAAAAAACATTCGAACGATTGTGATTATCACCTACTTGTAGTGACTGTAGTCCCATTTCCATTTTTACTTGTATATTATAGTAGTTTTTTATTGACTTGGACGTAAAACTGTTTCGCTGTCGTAGCTCTCCAATGATTAATATCCTCCGTCAGTGTGCAATTAATAATTTTTGCCGTCGAAAATTATTTGGAAATCGGGATTCGCGTTATGTGCGTGAGAATCAGAGAATAGGGAAAACGTAATTTCGGGTTCATGTGAAATTCGGACTGCGAAATAAGATCTGTGACTGGGGAACTGATACCGTTGTGCAGTGCCCCTCCGACGCTCGCTAAACAAGTATAAATATACTTGTGTCCGAACTGAGACCGACAAAACGATTTCGTACATTATGCTGTATATTCGATGATTTTTTTTCGCGCGTATCGTATTATTTTTCCGTCGCACAGTTGCGTACTTACGCATTCGTGTTGCCAATTTCCTGCACTCACAGATAATATATATATAAATACTAGATAGCCGACGACTCTTTCAAACATGTGTCACGGTCCGCCATATGCCAACACGGCAATATTCACAAATAATACAGTTAACATTTTCAAAATTATCAATGCCATTACATATTCAATATTACATAAAAATGTGAACATTGCCGTGTTAGCAAATGGCTACCACTGACACACTATCCTTAATAGCATGTAAATGGTCGTCCTCTATATTCTAGTATTCATATATTATATCGTCAGCCTATTTAGCAAACGGCGTAACTCTAAAAAATTCAAATTTCATTTTTTAATATCATTCAATAGAAAAAAAATTGCGCGTCGATTGGTATCATAATAATAATATTTAAGTGTGCTTTCTTCCATGAAATCAGTGTTTATTGATACGCATTAGTTGTTACTCCGATATATAAATAAAATAATATCTATAGAAACCAGCTTATCTCCATATAAATTTTTATTTATTACATACATTTAATTCAATAACTTCTAAAATGTCAACTACCAATAAAGTAATACTGACAAATATTTGTTCGGTAAAAATTAATCAACAGGAATTAATTAAACGTTTTTTTTCTTCTACTGTAAAATTTGGTGTTCTGGAATTACGCCATTTGCTGACGATATCTGTGCCTTAGATTCGTGCGATATTTTCATCCGGAAAAAAACAACATCACGCGCCTACTACGTGATTTTTTAATAAAATACGAATGAATAAAAACGAACGAGCAGTTGAATTCTCTTGCTGGGGTCTCGTGATAGTATTATAATAATGCACACGTCTTGCGATCGATATTTATCGAACACTATGTTACACAGAACGGGCTAGGAAAAAAAACCATTAAATCTTCAGAGTGTGTGTGTGTGTGTGTGTGTGTGTGTAATTAAAAGACGCCGCCATTGGTACCGGTGTACGAGAGGTACTCCATACGAGAAGTTGGACGACAGTAAAAAAAGAAAAAGTTTAAATAAATACGAATAAATTATCCTATCGACAAGGAATGTGTGAGTAGTGGTAGTGGTGGTGTTGTTGTGTTGCCCGCCACTTCCATCGCCCCATCGTCGATTATCGTGTGAGAGAAGATTACTGTCTGTGGTAATATTGAAATAATATGCTAATAAAAGGGCGGCGGAGGTGGTGGTTGTTGTGTATAGGACTCGCTGGGTCATCATCGTCGTATAGAGGAAATCCGTTGTTCACTGTTTTTTCTTTCTTTTCTTTCCCGCGCGCGCGCGCGCGCCGTGTCCTTCGGTGTTTTGGGCGCGGAAGACCACAATGGTTGGTGGCGGTGGTCCCGGCTTCGGCGGCTATGGAATACACGGGAAAGACGGTGACAGAAAGAGAGCCTGCCGGAGAGAGATGCGAGATAGAATGAGCAATAGTTACAGGTGGTAGGGGGAGAGTTGGTAAGGAACGACCGACCGGGTTCTCTCGCGTGCGCGCGCGCCCAAGTATAATAACCGAAACGGGAACGACCCGAAAACCGAAAAATATTATAACCGCGTGTCGTCGTCGTGGGAGGATTCCGTCGAACAAAAGGCCACGGTAATTACATAAAAAAAAAAAAAGAAGGAGACCGCCGCGCACTCCGGTTACACAGGGAGGAGGCGTGGAAACAGAAATAACGCTCGAGGTGGTACACCCCGTGTTTTTAATACGAATCTTTTCGAGGCCGAGGCGCCACCTTCCCCCCTTCGTCCGGAGGTATGTCGTGTGTGAAGTATTCGGCGGCGGCGGCGAAAAATGATTAATTGGATATTTTTTTTTTTCGAAGTTTTGCTTACTCTTTTCGTGATAATCAAACCGTGGAATAATCGGTAAATGAGGTATAATATATATTTTAATTTGAGTTTTTTTTTTTTTTTTTTAATTAGTATGAATAAAAATCATCGTGTTTTGCTATTAAAATCTTGATCCGAAAATACTACCGTTTTCAATTTTAATTTTTCAATTATTTTCAAAATATCGAGTGTGTCTGATTCTTATATATTTTTACCTTGAACCGTAGGTAGTATGAAATTAATGTGTTTAAACACGAGTGCATTTTCTGTTCCCTCGGAGGGTACAAGATCATTTTACCGATTTTCGATAAATCTAATATTTTATAAGCCTGGTATTAATTAATTTTTATTATTAATTTTTTTTTTTTTTTATAAAAGATTGTGTTAAACTTCTAAATACTAGCACGATCAAAGAATAATAATTCCTTTTTGCTTTCTTTTACTTACCAGTAGAACAATGTCGATTCTTAAAAATTCGAATATTTTCTGCTCTCTCCAATACTCTTAACAAAACAACGAACAAACATCACACAACGTATAATATGTAAAAATTGTTTACCTTTATGTCCGGCACCGCTTGAGTTGATGTATTATTATTTTTTTTTAAACGCGTCGACCGGATGCCGGCCATGGTCGTGTACAGCGGCAGAAAGGTTAAGTTTGGAATTTTTCTTTTATTTTTTTCTTTCTGTATATTTTGTATCAATCCCGTCGAGAAGTCGAATATCATATAATGCACGACAATCGTCTACGTACATACGTATATAACGTGTAGAGAAAGCATCGCGTTGCGTGCGTACACGCGCGCGCGTGTTGGCATCGTTGGAATATCATATTTTTCTTATTATTGTTATTACCCAATATTATTATAACAGCTCTACGGCCACGGCCTCATATTGACACTACTATTATTATTGTTATTGTTATAACTATTATTACAACGCATGTCGCTGTCGCCCGGAGAAGCAGACTCGGGCCTCTGCGTCTCCGAAAATAATATTTTTATACCCTTCGCGCCCACAACACACGTAAAAGAAAAGACCGCGTCGTCCACACAAAATTATTATTATGTAGTTCACACCACGTCGCCGCCGCCACTCGTTTGTTATTGAAATTATTTTTCAACCCGTTGTCCGTATTGTGTGTTAGCCGCGTGTATTGTTGTTACTATTATTATTATATGTACTTAGACGCCGCCACATAGGAAATCGTGATAATGCGTTCGCGCCACTTTGTTTTTTTTTTTTTTCAATGAGCCTTCTCTCTTCGGCCGGTACATAACACATGTAATAATATAACATACGCCGTCGCACATAATATAGTTTATCGATTCGGACACACGGCGCACAGGTTATTATTACAGTCACCGCCGCCGCCGTAATAATATCGTTGGTTTATCATTATTCTGTATCATCTCGCGCGTGATCCTTAAGGAGGTGCTCCGTTGTTTGTTTTTTATTTTATTTTACCTCGTTTTCGGTGGGCGTTACACACGCAGCAAACACTGTGTACGCGCGCACTTTAAATCGCATTAATATCCACCACCACCATCATCCGTCCGTCAAATTGATACGTAACGCGGACCTGGGAGTTCTAATGTGTAATGATGATTATGTATGTGTATTATGTGTGTGTGTTGCGCGGTACACGTGAGTCGTGTCTCTCTAATTGATGGTAATCGCACGTTTATCGTCTCGTTAGCACCGCCGCCGCCGCCGCCTCTGTGGTACGTTAACGCTTCGTCTCTATATTATATCACTTGTCTCGTTTCGAGAATTTTTCTTTTCATTTTTCCATTACAAACGACAGACAATGTCGTCTCGTGCTGCGACGAGTCTTCTCCGTCACTGGGTGGGCTGCAAAAGAGAAAATGCGTATTATTATATATTTTTCCAAAATCCGAAAATCCCGTTATAGTTTTTTTCAAGGCGATAATCATTATTTGTCGATAGCATCCGGCACAATGTTACATTGTATTATTTTCCATGTCCTTCGCGCGACGGGGTTGACATTTTTTCTTCGGTATCGCACCCTGCTAGCAGTCGTATAATGGACAACGACTGACCACAATAAAATATGTGTGTGTGTGTGTGTGTGTGCTAACCGGGAAAACAAAACGACGACACGCATCGTGTACGTACATCAATAATGCTTCTCATTTATTTAATCCGAGATGCGCGGGTCACACGTTTTTGTGTACATCACAATGCGCATTATAGTAGTAATACGATTACGACGTCGTCGTCTTGTTCGCGTAGTGATCTTGTGTTCGTTCTTGAGCACATATGTGTGTTTCTCATTCGCCATGACACACGGGATGTGTGCGTGTGTAGATAATATTATGTGTTTAATGAATGGCGTGTACCGTTTTTGCGTAAATGTTCTCCGTTCGGGTCCATTCATGCTTCCGGACGATGTCTGTTCGTCTGTGAAAACACACTCTCGCCGGGATCGGTCGGTCGGGGTCCTTGCGTGTGTGTTTGCGTATGGTCAGAGAAGGGGGAAAAAATGTGACACATAAAACTAGCGTATTTATCGTTTTTTCGGCTTTCATTCATGTATATATGCGAGAGTGGATTGCTCTACAGCATTCCGGTCGAGCCTCACACTCATAAAAATGTTATTATTTTTACTTTGTCGACGGCTTCGACAAAACTGACGAATATATGTACCTATATAATAATAATAATATAACGTTCCTGCTTTCATAAAAAACCTCTGCCGATGCATGTATATATATATATATATGTGCAGAAAACAGATTATTACTACCGTAGTGCGTTGTAATACCTTTTTTGAAAATGTAATTTAAGATGGTGTTTTTGTCGGGAAACACTTAAAATTATTTGAAATTCGATTTTATTATTGGCACTCAGTATATTATGTACTGCAGTTTATCTACCCAGAATTCTCTCCGTGCGTAATATACACCAAGGAATGCTGTGCTAAAAAAATCACATGTCCAGTTTTAAATTTAAAATTTGGTTTTACTTATTTATTATTGTTATTATTATTTATGGGATAAAATTGTCGAGTGCAAACATTTTTTCTGCGTTTTATTATTCACTCAAAGACCAGTTCTTATTGGCTGCGGGTTATGGATAAGATAATATTCAGACAAAAACATTAATCGACGACCTTCGATTGTTGCTAAATAACATTGTTAATTATTATTTCATACACTAAAGTGGAACGTCGCATTAATACTAATCCGATAAGAGAGAGCCCCGAGACCGAGTCAAGGGATTTTTCGAAAGTAAAAGTATTTGATTCCTCTTCTTATTTACAAAATACATTATAAAACTGTCACTATTAAATATAATGGATAAAAATAAAAACATGATGTAGGTAGTAGCAGTAGTAATGCACAACAGATGAGTATTTTTTGCAGACATCATTTTGCTTTTCCCCGAATCTATTAATTTCAGGTTGTTGAAGAATGTTTTTGAAATAATGCCGACAGGTCAAATAATATATTGCTTTTGTTGTTGCGCAAGGCTCTCGTGTGTTGTTAAAGGGCGTTGCTGTAGGCCCAAGGGTGGATTCATCCTCAACCTTACCCTGGGTAACTTATACAATGTTTCTCTATATGTATTTTTCTCAGTCGCTTTCTAACAGCACTACCTAAAATCTCAAACGCGGACAAACCGTTGATTTATGATGACTGCTTGTTATTCTCGAAATTCCATTAATGCACACATCACACACACACACACACACACATACACTTACATATAAATATATATAAAATAGTGTTTTAAAAGTATATTGAACAGTGTCAATGAACAATACGTATACATAATATAATATATTGTGTATAGCGTGTGAAACATTGATAACAAATAAATAAATAAACAATACCGGGGTTAATGTCGAGATTTATGGACGTTATGGTGTAAGAAAATTGTCTCGGCAATATTTTTCATTTATAAACAATGGCCACAGTAACTAGTGGTGGTTTTGTTGTATTCAGTGAAACTCAGTTCCAGGTTTATTGTTGTCATAAAAATGAATAATCGAATTACAAGTTTTAATAGTTGAATATTGTATTCAATATATAGAAAATTAAATTTAAATGTTTTATTTGCGAAGAAAAAATTGCATTGAATTTAGCTTAACTTAAAAAACAATACAGAGATGCTATGTGATGTTACACATGGTCGATGAATCGTAATAATTGTTTTCATATATTTCAATTATTTTTATGTTATAATATTTTTGGTACATTATTATAGTGCTATTCTTGGAAAAATTATTATTCTGCTTTGATTATTATTTAATGAGTGATTGAAACACTTTGAAATATTTAATAAAAGCAAAAATACCTGCTGTGAATTCGTTCAAACCGAATGAGAATATGCTTCACGAAATTTGTCATGTGCAGACTCGAATACCATCGTAACTTCTAGTGTAAACAGTAATAGCTATTTTTTACGAATAAATTTTAATTTTTTTTTTTTTTGGCAACAAGAAGTCAGCCTAATTGTGCACTTCGTGAACGAAACCCCATTAAAAATTGTCTCGTTTCGTTTTCATGCCGCAATTGTTTTGAGACTATATTGAAACGTACATATTAACATAAATTATTGGGTTACATCATTTTCGCAATAGAAGCACTAGGATTTAATAATTTGATTCGGATGCCCCCAGGGAGGTTGTATGATATAGAATAGTATCCACTTTATATTTATTATGACATTGCTTATATTATCCGTATCGTTGTGTGTGCTATAATCGCGGGGAGTTTGCACGGTTTTTTATTTTTTTACGTATCACCAGGGCGGTCTTTGAAATTCGAATACTGGGACCTTGCAAAAAACGATGACCGTGTAGATGACGATTTTTTTTTTCTTTTGATCTTTTCATTTATTCTCGATTACGACGGGTTAAGAGGAGCAGTAAAAAAAAAAAAAAAAAAACGATATACTTACAGCGCGTTACGCTCAGTTCTCATATCGATTAACATGTGTATTTCTCTGCGTGCTCTTTTTATTGGTCGGCCGATCGCTTTACGTCGTTTGATGAGATACATCCGGCGAGTAATTTTGCTACATACAAAAATAATGTTCAGTTGCAAAATCAGTCGTTATATTGTTTTATTTCGCCAATAACTGACGATGACTCAGATTCGGCAACGACGATTTGGTTTGTGCGCCTAGAGAGGTCCATAGGATTTTATCACTTGTTGGTACCGACGTAAACCGTCGCCCCCCCACCTTCGAGTATTTAAATAATAATAAAAAAAAATGCGTCTTATTATCGTGTATTATAAAGTAATAATACAGGGGAAAGCTAAACTCTAAATTATTATTATTAAAATAATAACAAAAACGTTAAAACGTGTGTGTGTGTGTAGTTGTGTTATGACTAAAGACCGGATTTATGTTCTCTTAAAACACCTAAAATATGATGCTAATATTCTCTAAAAAACTTTAATATATTCTCTTAAAAAAAACTAAAAATATGCAAAAATAATCAATTAATATGAATATATGCTTTAATATGCATTTTTTTGTTTTTTTTTTTTTTTTGCAACATTTTTTTAATAGTGAGGTATATCCTTAAGTATTATAGAGGAATACTATTGCACTTCAGTAAGAGTAGGAACATAATATAATATATAAATATAATAGCATTATACTAAAACATAAAAACAATATTCCTTTGGTATATTTTAACTAAGCGTTGTATTAAGCACTAAAGTTACAACAACAAATAACAAATAATAATTTATATTAAAACATAATAAAATAAAACAAATTATTTAACAATAGATAATCTTTAAATATTATTTATTTAAGTGTGGTTTGCTCTTGCATGATGGAATTCATTAAAGTGACTTGGAATATAAAATAAATAATACATATTTAAAATAAAAAAACAATATTCCTTTGGATTCTTTTAATTATAGTTAAGTATACTTTTGCAAAATTGTATTATAATATATATATATAAAAAATTGTAAATGTTCAACAAAAAAAATTTTCCGGATATCGTAATATAAATTTTTTCTCACAATTTACAAAATATTCCAAAATATGCTAAATGGGTTAAATATTCTCCAACCCATGAAATATTCTCAAATATGCAAAAAAAAACTTTTTTCTTTGAACTCAGAAGTAAACGAATCGTCCACGTTTTTTTAACTCTCATAAGACTGCATATACCCAGTAAAAATATGTAAAAACACATATAAATCCGGTCTTTAGTTATGACCAGGGCTCGGGACTTAAAGCATTTGCCTATTTTTATGGATTGACTTAAAATGTAGCAGAGTGCTATAGAAGTATAATGTCATGATACAACACGTTCAATTATAAAATTTGAAAGTGCTTTTTTTTGCTTTTTTCAGTGATTTTTCAAAAAAATGCTTATTTCAAGTTTTTCTGATAATTATTGCTTTTTTGACCAGTTTTTTACTTTTTTATGATTTTCTCCTGCAAAGTTGTTTTTGATAGAAGTAAAATTAAAAATAATTCTTAATTTATCTATATTGTCGCGTAGTCCGTTGCCTTCCGCGGCATTGTTGCAGGGTTAACAAAAATATTCCAACGCTCAAAATAGAACTAGATTTTGGGGAAACAAATTAATATAATTGAGTTCATGTTTATCACTAATTTCTCGTAAATAATATTATTTAGTATTAAATATCGTTTACATTTTATTTTTCAGAAAATTCATAAAATCCTCAGTCTTGAAAATAAAGTTTAATTTTTTTATAATATAAAGATAAAGATTTATTTTTTATATTATTGTTTTTTTTCTTTTATAATAAATATTTTTGCTTAAATTTAAGTTTTTTAAACGCTTATTTGAGTGCTTATAATGACGTTTTTAAGCGCTTTTATAAGCGCTTATTTTAATGATTTTAAGTGCTATAAGTCCCGAGCCCTGGTTATGACTCTGGTAGGTCGCAGTGTCGAGTTTTTGGTAAAAAATCGTTTGATTCTTGCACGAGAAAAGGGATTCCGATGATGAGGCGCGCGTTATGTGCGTGTCCATTTAATAATAATAAATAATTATTACGTATTCGTCTCATCGTCGTCGCCGCCGCCGCCGCCACCGACTCCGTGGCTCGCGCAATGTTGGTTGTCGGCGGCGGCGGCGGGGGAATTGGTGGGAGGTGTACGACGAACGTGCGCGGTACATACGGCTGTCTGATAAATTTTATGAATGAAACGCATTCCAAGTGCACACTTACACGCATAACACATATTATACATGAGCACACACGCAGAGCAGCAGCTACATAACAGACTAGTGTACTAACCATATGACTGGGACCCCGTCATTGTACGCACATGTATATATTATTGTACAAGGCTGCGGCGGCGGCAGCGTTCACCATTATAAATTATAATAATATACGCCGCCGCCGCCGCCGAGAAGAATATTGTCGTTGTTCTCATTAGCATTCTCCGGAGCGTCGTGTGCGAACCGCGTCGTCGTCAGACTATCAAAATTATTATATTTTTGTTTTTCATATATATTATTTTGGCATTTTTCGCCCTTGCCGAACGCACTAGTATTTATTATAATTATTATAATATTTAATATCACCCAATTATTTCTTTTACTATGTCACGACGATTTTCTTTGATATTTCTGCGCGTTTTTGTATATTTTTAACCATACCCACGTTGATTATTCTCTCATTACTTTTTCTCACACTGATTATCTTAATTATTAATAACAGAGTCTGATATTGAAAATATATTGAAGCCTAAAGCAAGCTAAAAAAAAAAAACGTGGCCTCTCCTCAGACCAATTACACAATTAAATGATTCAAGGAATTTGACACGATTTGATAAAAACAAATTCATTTTTAATGTCTTCTGTAAATTAAAGCCAGCCATAAGCACTTACTTCCCTTTCATGCTTAATGGGATACACGCAATCGCTAATAATCGTTTTCGATTTGACTTACCGATTACGCCATTGTTGGAGAGCACATCTCGCGGTGTACTGTGGGCAAATATAATAAAATAAAAAATATACGTATTATTATCATACTTGAACACAATCGGCAACTATAGCTGTTTTATGTTCGCGATATTTACCATCAATAAACTCATTTAATCTAGTAACATTCAACTTGGCGTGCTCGACGCCGCCAATATTTGCATGCACAATATTGTTGCCCAGATTGGTTTTTTTTTCGAGCGTTATAACGATAACTAAATAACAAAAAAAAATAAGCAATTAAAATATGCAATGATTTTTTTTTTTATTCTGTTGCTAAATCTATTTAATACCGAATCGCCGAGAGATATCGCAGTTTTTTTACTATCGACAATATTCTACCATTATAATTATTAGTACACTGTAATTAAATGAAAATGAGACGAGACTATGTTGTATATATATTATATGAATCGAATGTGCGCTGATAACGCTGCGAGAAAATATGCGCTTCATATGTGTTCATGTTATTAATATTATGTAGGTAGCTATAATATAATAATATAATTTATATTATATTCACACACGTTTTAAATTGAAATTTCCGAAGAGAGAACACGTGTATTTCTATTCGAGTTTTAATGTATTCATAACGTGTATCACTTTTCAAACACACACCATGTCCGTAAATTGTGTTAGAGTAACTATAATAATATTATATTGTAGAAAACATATCGCGATGCGTTTCCTTTCCTCCGGTCGTTGTTGCTGGGTGCTGTGTAAACGACTGAAAGCCATTTCGAATTAAAACATTTTTGAGATAACTGTCGCAGAAAGTAAAACATAGTATACGATATAATTATTAATACAATGTGTTATATTATTATGTTCATTGTTGACCTTCTAATTATTTGTCAATCACGGATGCCATTATCGGCTACAAAGATTGATACATCCGTTATAGAATAATAATAATAATAATAATAATATTCCATATCATGAGTTGTAAATGGTTTTTGATTTTGTTACTTTCGTGTTTGGTCGGTTTGTGGTTATGATAAAAAAAAAAAAAAATGATGTAACCTCTGAAAGTATAATAATAACGTATCATTTCTATTTCCTACATTCCAAAGTAGATTTTTCAAAACCGTTAATGTAAACTTGTAATACAATAATAATTGTATGTCTACCTGGTGTGACACCTATGAGTAACTAGGGCAATGTGTATTTTTGTCGAAATAACAGCAATAATAATAATTATATTTTTATGTGTAAATGAAAAAAATGTTGGTGTGTTTTAACCTGTTTTAAAAAGAACCATAAATACATGTCTAAATTTGGTGTTTGCGCTTTTTACTTTTTATAATGACTTCAATGTGTAAAAAAATTTAAAAAATAAATAACTTAGTATTTACGATTTAGTTGAATTCACTTTACTTACGTATTAATAAAAAACATATTTTATAAAAAAGACTCGGAAACTATCTTTTTTTTAATTCAAACTTAATGAAAATTTGAGCATAGATATCTATCTAATATGAGAAATATTTTGGTGCAAAATAATTTTGGAAATTTTCTATACTTTTTTCTTATTCATTTTTTTTCCTTTTCTCTATTTATTGGATAAATAAAATTAAAGTTAAGTAAAATAAAGAAATGTAAAGTAAACAAAAACAAGTACTTTACTTTTTTTTTGTATTTTTTTACCGGTTTAGTTGAATGTTTGATAAAAAAAAATTGCCATTATTTTCAAAAATATTTTTTTAACATTCCTTTGTATATTTTACTCAACCATGTAGGTATATATTGCTTCAACTTGTTAATTTATTTACAAAAGGTTATTACTAACGCATTTTTTCCATTAGAAAAAAATTTAAAATCATGGTGTACATAATATATGTTTTCGTGAATACATAATAATATTATAATCTTAACTTAGAAATCGGTGTCGTCAGCCTTATTCTCTCGTGTGTGTGTGTGTGTTCCCATCTCATCCACCACACCGGGAACTAAACGATTCCAGTTCCATCGTAAATATATTATAATATAAAATCGTCATTGTGTGTGTTTCGTTTTTTTTCGAATTCCCTTGTGAGGTAAAAATAAAGGATATAATATGTTACACGAGGAGAAAAAAATCAACAACAACAACAACAAAAACTCGTTGTTCGATTTATATCGTGTATGCATATATATATATATATATATATAATATATACTGCATAACGATTCGATTCGTTTTTTCGAACACAGCGCAGTGATGTATTAACGTCCGCTGTATGTGCGTCCTTCTTAACTCGACCTAAGACCCTGGGATAAGATACGGCGGCGGCGGCGTCGTGATTATTATTTTCTGAAAGAAAGAGTGAGAGTGAGTGTGAGGAGAGAGGAAGACTTCCCCTAATATACGACGAAGTTTATATATATATATATATATATATATACCCGTGTATATAGCGGGTACCATGAATGTGGCCCGGTCTGCAGGATAATATAATAACAATAACAAAACGAAAGGTACATATATATATATATATGTGTGTGTGTGTTCATGAGGGAGTGATGTGTAGTGGTGGACGTGTACAACCACCACACCCATGACGATTGTGCCCCGCCGATGCCGCCAAGACGTTCTTGGTAAACATTTTTTTTTTCCCTTCTTCGAAAATCCCTCTCCCTACGGCCAAAAATACCTGCCTCCGTAACCACCGTCATCGTCGTGTTTTCGACGAAATCTCACAATATATAATAATATGACGGAGCACATTCCAAAATCCCCTCCATTTCCATCATACACATATTATATTATTATGTGTGTGTGTATATATATATATATATAATATAATATAATATATTATTTTCAGCACTCCTTTATAAATATATATATATATATATATATATATATATACTCGTCTCCACTGAACACACACCGATGGTGGTGGCTGCCGATAAAACCTTATATTGTTGTTGTTCGCATACAGGTGCGTTTGTTGATGTGATTGGTGTTCGTGAAGGGAAGTTTCAGGAATGATCAGAAAGATTATTCTCGATTTATTTCATGTGTGGTGAAAAAAAAAAAAAAAAATGTGTATTTGAAGAGAAAAGATTTCTTTTCGCGTGGACCGTAGAGATTACCAAAAACACTCGAGTTCACACAAATCCGTTGCCCGTTGAACTTTTGTCGTTCCCGACATGTTTGGTCCTCTTATGTACGTGTACCGTATACGGACGACAGTCATTAAAAGTAGTTTTTAGTCCCGGTGTCGAAGGGTTGGTGATGGGTACGACGCTGCACTGTGTACAATCGATTATGTATACTTTTATATGTACATGCCGGATCGTCAAAGATTATTATATAGGTATAGTGCATCTAACCGCCCAAGACCAATGGTAGTAGTAGAGGAACGCCACGACCACCGCACACACATATTCTGACTGACAACACTATTAAAAAAGGGTTACATGTTGTGAAGAGAAGACGACCTTGGATGGGTGTCTTTAGTCATCAATCGGGCGGCTCGAACGTGCGTGATGAATGGAACAGGTGGTTTGTGTTGTTAGCGTTACTTATACGCGGTGTATAATAAAATATAATACACTCTGCCACGACTGCCGCGGTGATATCGTTTTTAATTAAAAAAATAAAGAGACAAAATTAACGTGACGTCGTTTGTCAGGACCCCGCGGTACGTGTGCACCGTAGACGCCGGCGCGGCGACACATAATATCTAGGTCGTGGCGACACGTTACCGCGGTATACATTGTGTATGGTTCGTTTTGGTTGGTATGCAGATTGACCGCGGACGAAACTACCGATGTGTGGTGTTGCGTGTGCTCGTTTTTACCTGTTTATATTCCGATTAGAAGCGTGTAGAGAGTCAGTGGTGGTGGTCGGTGGTCGATCGGACACGCCACTGCAGCAGCAGCAACAATCGCGGCTTCTGAAATCCGTCGTCCGACGCGTATGTATATAACCCATTATACATATTATTATAATATATTATATTGTACATGCGGACTGTACGGAGAATGTTGCTGCCGAGTTGTCGTGCGTTTAGTTAACGAGCGATGGGAGACCAGTGCGTGAAACTCGGTCGTATAATAAATATGTATATATGTATTGTTTTTTATTACTATTATTTTCTCCCATTAATTTTATACGACGGCGGCGGTAAACGAATCAAATACGCTGCGGCTGCGCGGCACGAAGATCGACTCCTCGTGTAATAATATAATTTAATACGCGTTGTTTTTTTCCCCCCTGCAGCCGCCCCCCCCCGGTCGTAATCCAAAGACCAAAAGACTATAAGTATATGGTAATGGAGGGAGGGGCGACGACGGTCGGGTGATAAGATGGTTTACTCGTACACGAAACTGAACGGCGGCGGCCGTACTGTGTTTACACGACCACGGCGGCGGCGGCGGCGGCAGCTCACTATTAAAGGAAATAATCTTAGGCGTCGGACAATGTTATCTAAAATATTCATCTCTCCGTTTCACTCGGGGCCAGGACTCTTTTCATTCCTCCTTCTTATAATTTCGATCTATCACTTATAAATCTTTCGTTGGAAATACGTTTGGGTTCAATCGTCGTCGCCGGGTTTCAATAATAATAATAGTTTGGCCGCCTCCCTTCGTCTATAGTTGTTATAGCTCGTGTTCATTAGCGAGGAATGCCAAAATATTGGTTTTTTCGAACTCTGGAACATTTTCAAAATTAAGTGTCTTTATCTAGATAAATTCGGTTTTCTCTGGTTAACACAGTGTTTTTTTTTTTTTATGTGTACAAATAATTCAATCTCTCGTATATTTTATTTTTAAACCATAAAACAAGATTCTACCCTCGTGTAATATAAAAAAAAAATACAAAAATCATTGAACGAACCTTTTGTTAATAAACACCCTAATTTTTTACTGATTGTCATTTACCGGTGTATTTTATATATACACAATACAAAATATATTTTTCTCGTACACTCAAATTTATCGGTTCGATTTCAATTAAATTTAAACACAAGACTTAGTTTCTGGTATAATGCTGTAGATTTTACTAAGGAAATAAAATGGAATAGAAATAATATTTGTTAATAATTATTTGTTTCTTTTTTTAAAAAAAAAATAATCCTTCTCGTAAATAAGATTATTTTCCACGCGGTTCATTGTTATCCGTGTTAGAACAAAAAAAAAAAAAAAAAAAAAAATTATATTTATTCATAGTGTTATTACACGTTCATAATAATAATAATAATAACCACCGGCAATAGAAAAAGGAACCCGTCAAAGACTCAGGCTCTTGAAAGCACTTAAATTGTCTATACGAAACGCCGTGTAAGTCCGCCCGGGCATTATTATGTATGTAACTTCGCGTGAAACATCAAACACAAAGAACACAACGAAAACTCCTTTACGACGGGCTGTGTGTGCAGTGTGTACAGCATTGTGTTTCATATTGTAATTTTATTTATTATTTCCTGGGCTTGGTCCTAAATCGAATATTCGTTGTCCGACTGTATAAGAATGAACGTGTATGTATATATATATATATGTACAATTCGTATCCGCTTGTGATGGCCGGGTCCTCCTCTCTGGAGGGTTGTACGAGTATTTATTGTATATTATTATATTCCTCGTACAGCAGCATGTCGTAATCGCCGCTGATATGATCGAATTCTCGGTATTCCATTGAATTTAGAAGCTCTTAAAAAAAAAAAAAAGAGACGACTGACCAGATGTAAAATATCGATTCTGTAACGAATTTGACTTTAGAAACGCGCCGATGACGTGCCCAGGGGCGTTTTGCGCACAATCGATAGTCGTTGATAATGGGCGAGTTGGTGACAATATGATTTCGCGATGACGGAATTTTCCACGGAACGGTAATTCGTTTATGATATTATAAATTTAATGGTAAATAATTGGCTCTATAAAAATCATGATTAAACGGTGTGTGATTTATGTGTGGGTAGCCGCCGGCCTACGGGGTGGTGTAGTAATCGGGCGAGAAACGTTCCCATACTCTGCAGCAGAAGCAGCCGGTCGGCGGCTATGCTGTTGCTGCGGTAACGACCGCGTGTGCGCGACGTGGATGAGAACTCTCTCGTTGGGAATATAATAATAATAATAATAATAATAATAATAATATGGCTTAAACGTGTAGTAATCGTCAAAATGCTCGGTTAGTTGATTATTATTATTATTATTATTATTATTACTATCGTTGTCATCGTTGTCTTCATTATAATTATTATTATTATTATTATTTATGTTATATGTCTGTGTGTGTGTTTATTACACAAGTTATATAACTGTCGTCGTTTGGCTTACAGATGTGGGAGATGCTGTTGTTGAGCGTCTTGAAATGGGACGTGTCTGCTATCACTGCTCATGATTTCCTATGGTTTATACTTAAAAGACTGAACATGGATACTGGCAAGCCATTCGTGGACATTGTCATCAAACACTGCGGCACGTTCATTGGAATGTGTGCCAGAGGTAAGTCGCGTATTCGTACAATCGTACGCTTCATCGTATATTCTTTTTACACGTATTATTATAATTAGGGATAGGGACTTATAACTCTAAAAAACCTTAATGTATGCATGCATATTTTATGCTCTAAAAATATTATGCGAAAATGCTAAAATAATCTCTTATAAAAAATTAATTTTTTCTGTAAAATCTCAAAATATTTAAAAATTGTATTGTATTATGTAATTTTAAAATTTATTATTAATTCTTCTTCTATTATTTATGAGATTTCTTTTTTTTTTTTTTAATCTTTATTCTTTCAATAAGCTTACATTTAAACAAATCAAATATCAAATAATATTTAATCTCTTCAGTTATTCAAATAAAAATTTTCCAATATCAAGAAAACTCAAATTAAATATTGATAAATGTGTGAAATATGCACAAAAAATTCAAATATAATCGAAATATGCATTTATATCGAAAAAATATGCCAATTAAAGAGAACTGGATACAACTCCTGGTGTTATGAAACGCAATTCTCTAAATTTCTTATCTATGTTTTGAATGACTTTTGAAAAACATGCTAACTCCTATAAGTCCCTAGCTCTACTTATAATGTATTCAATTTCGGGTATATACTCTCTGCCATTGTGGTGTGCGCTCCATTTTTTTTTCGCTTGTTCAACACTTGAAACATAATCATTGTTGTTACCGATATGACTTTCGAAAGAATTTTGGAGAATAGAACGTAAATAGTAAATAGTTCCTATACACGCACAGTGCACACTGGTATAACATGTATATATATATATTATTTATTAAATATTTACACGGTATACGTGATTATCTCGACCTTATTGAGATTTGCGTGATTCGGCTGGAAGGGGACCGGTTTATGATCGTATATTTTCTCGATGTGTGGGGTTTAAAACCGCGCGTTACGTTCTCCTCTCAAATAAATCTCAGAATTAAGCCCGTGTACGTGTATATATATATATATATATATATGCACTACGGTATGTATGATGTTTGAAATGAACCATAAACGAAGCCGAATGTTCTCTCGAATTTATGTGATGCAAATTCGTTTTACAATAAATATTTTTAAGCAATAAAGTGATGAGAATGAGAATGCTTATTTCAAACTGCTCTTAACACGTGTGTACGGGTAATAGATACAATAAACTGATTCTTTAGTTTATTCCTCCCTATGTTCTTTAACGAGTAAATCACAAAATGAGAAAGTTATACCTAACCTAGTTTGTGTAATTGTTTCTTTATCATTTCGAAGAAGCAGTTCTTTCGGGGGGGGGGGCTTATTAAAATTTGTATTCTCGTTCAAATTAGACTATCGATAAAATATTACATAATAACTACATCACCTACATAATATAAGTGTGTGAATTAATACGATTAAAATATTTTCGGAATACCATGAATGCATTATGATTATTAATTGTCAAACATAGACGACACTAGGGCCATGGGAGCCATGTCGCGGAGTGAAAGACTTAGAAGGGTGGCACAAAATGAGAGTGAAACTTTCTTGTTTAACTATTAGGCACATGGGCATTTGACTTGGAAAAATCCGACCTAATTAACAAAAGAAAATCTAAAGTTATACTTATAAACACTCTACGGGCTGTCTCGGTATTTATAAACTAATTGACCCATTTAAATTTCTGCGCGAATGAATGTTGTATGGAATTTCCACAGTAAGAAAAAAATGTTATCTTACATTTTCTCTTATCTTTAGGCATTATATTTTGTTTCCCCAAAGGCGTTTGAGTTAGGTTATTCCCAAAGGCATCTAGAGGTTCTTCTAGGAGAAAGTAGGGGCAGTTGCTCTCCTCTTGGGTTTTTTAAATTCAATTATCATAATCGTTATTCATATAACATTTCACAAAATAAACATTTTTAAATTAAGAAAGTGAATTTTTGTTACCGAAATTACATATTTTATCGTATACACATTTATTGAACTCCAAAACTTAGAACATTGCTTTTATAGATTCATGAAATGTAATGGAACGGCCAAGTATAGTATCAACTATGTTTTTACTTTTTTGGTAAAAAATAATAAATGCTACAAAAATGCATAGAATACATTGTGGTATCCAAAATGTTAAATTTTTTAGACTATTAAGTACAATTTTAAACAACATTGTTTATTACAATTATATTTCTAATATAATACAGTTATATTTAGTTATTTTGATTTTTTTAAGTAATTTGAGAAATAAGTTAATTTCAAAATGGTATGATTGTTATTTATTTAATTAATAGAACTAAGAAACATCAAATTTTCTAAATAATCTATAACTATCAAATCAGTGGTATTTATTGATTTATGTATTTAAAAAAAAAAATGCCTTTGTTATCTTATAAATCTCCAATTAATTCATGAATAACTTTTGCATTAGGTCACTATATGAAAATGAAAAATTACTCAAAATATATGCTAATCAAAGACCTATAGTGGTTAGTAAAATCAAAGAATATTATTTTTTAATTATTTAGGTACACACGTTCATTTAGTGTTCCTAGTTACTATAATGTCAGTGTTTTTGACGAATTTTTCAACTAATCTCTAAAAATGTAAATATTCAGTGAATGATGTTTATTCCTTTGTAAGGCGTTTTTATTACAATTAAATTTAAAAAATCTTTAATTTTTTTTCTTTAACTTCCAAATCATTTAGGCCCTTATAATACGGCACTGGACACTGGATATGTCACCTGATATTTGTAATGTTAACCTCTAAGGCCGGCGCGAAAGAAAATCGTTAACATAACAACAAATTGCAGCCTTATTAAATTTTGATGAAAATATTATACCTTTGGTAGCTCGGTGGCTTAGTATTATAACACTATGGTTATAATAATAACACTATTAACGGACGTCCATCGTAATGGGGATTGTGGTGCAGCGTGTGAACGTATTGTTTCGTCACGTTCGAGATCATCCCCCGCCGTAAGCGTCGTCGGCGTTTTGTTATTAATTATTATCCTTTATTATGCATCGATGAGCCGAGGGGAACAAGCAATTATTTTTTTTTATTATTATTTATAATTTCATGTTGAAATATATACATAATATATCGTATGCACGTTTATTTATTAAAATGTTTTCGAGTACCGAATGTGTTCCTTCTCTAAACGTACGTCACAATATAACATGACTTAAGATTAAACACTGATAGCTTATGCGTGGAACTTCGTGTTTTCTTTTTTTAATATTTGCATGTAAACGAGACATTTTTTAAGCTACTTTTAAGCCCAAAATGCCTTTGGTTTTATTACACTTTTTAGGTTCCATCGTCTCGGTATCATTTAATATTTATTGTGCGATACTGTGCGTTCCTCGTTCCACTAGCGGTTTTATTTTCAAGTTTCGTTTTATCGCCTTGCTCACGCAGCTGTTATGACTACCAGATTTTAAAATTAAAAAAAAAAATAAGTGTAACATAATGTATACTAATTATTTTGTACACATGTTCAACATATAATTAAATGTTACACTTACATAAATCTAATAATTTTGAGAGCTAAAAAACAAAAAAAATTATCATCTTAGTCATATTACTACTTAATGAATTATTCTCTTAAGAATCTGATATGGACCGCATTTCGCTATCATTTTTCAAAGCTGTTATATTCAGAGGTTTTTTTTTTAATTGCGAGTTTAAAACAAATTGTGTACGAAATTTACATGAAAAAACCGAATGTCTTTCAAGTCTTAAAACCTGTGGAGGGAATGTCGCAATAAATAGTTAAAATTAAATACATTCCCCTGTATTATGATACCATCCCAGGCCTTTTGTGCAGTGATAAACATTAATTTTCAAATCTTTGCTGCTCTCTACGTGTACGTTCATATTGTTTCGCCAACTGACGAGTTGACTGCAACCAGAATCCGTGTTTCGTTTTCAGTGCAAACACCTGTACAACGAGCTGGCATGCTCGAGCGCCCGTCGCAATAAAATAAAACGATAAACAATAAATCCGTAGGAGGGCTGCCGCGTCGACGATTCTGACCGCCGCCGCCGTTCGCGTTCCAAACTTATTCTCATTGTCTGTTGTGCGGGCGAGCATCGTTTTGCTTCGTGGAAAACGATCGCCGCACACAATCAAAGAAATTGTGCCGAATAAATATATGGTTATTTTTTTTTTTTTTACGATCCGTTTGCATATTATGTATATAGTGTTAATAATAATAACGTCGTCGTTGTTATTATTATTATTATTATTATTATTCACATAGCTCTCGCATAATATGTTCAACACATTATCTGTCTATTCATACATAATATATTATAATATGTATATTATTATAGGTACTAGAATATAATGATATTTTCAAAATAATAATAATAATAATATACATTACGCGTGTACTGTATCACGGATATTCGACTTAATCGCAAATTGCAATTTACCCCGTACGTTTTGTTCCAATGCTGCCACGTATTATATTTTATTATCGCGGTGGTTGATGTCGTTAAAACGCTAAACGAAATGTAAAATCCCGTCGAAAAAAGTGTCGAAACAATCAGTGTATACACAACACGGTGGTGTGATACGATGGCGCTCGCGTGCACAAAATTGTCGCTGAAACTCGCCCGTTGTTCCGCAACGTTTATAAACTCTTGAAAAAACGTATTTTTATTAATTTGTATCGATAGTTTTAATCAGTGTTTGAATTGGAAAAAAATTAGCGTCCCCAAAATTTTAATTTCTCATATACCTGTGGACGATTTTTTAAAAATTAGTTTGGGTACGCTAAAAATATTTGAAAAATAGAAAGGGTACTCCGCCTCCCCCCACGTTCTCCCCCAAGTCAAGCACTGGTTTTAATGCCGTCGTCGCGTAGTCGTAAATAACGAAGTTTCAACGGTCCCACGTTATTGTCTCGTGCTGTGTTATTATAATTTCACATACGCTCTCGTATTATTATATCCCCAGAAAATGTGTATAACACGTGAAAACGTTTATTTCGAAATCGTATAGATCATCCGTGCCACCATAAAAACTGTATGTATAGGACGATGGTGGCGGCGGCGGCGGTGGCGGCCGTAGAATAATAATAATATATTGTGGTCTGTGTTTACGTATTAACCGGAAACTACTTGTGCGACCGAATCCTCCGGGTGGTTTGTTTTTCATTATCTGTTCGCAAGGTCAAACAAGATGGATCTAAACAAAAATAAGGGTTGTGAGGGCTTTATTATTTTTTATTTTTATTTTTTTCCCTTCGTTTGGGAACGAGAAAATAAGACGTAGGCAATAGTCTCGCAGCGACGTTGTTGAGAATGACGTATACAATATACATAATTTAATATATACAAATATTCATCCCTTGCTCTGCCGTAATGTGCTTGCGTGTTATAATAATAATAATAATAATGAATGGAAAATATAAACCCCGACAGTTCTATGTATGTTTTTTTTTATGGTTCTTAAAAACAGTTTATAGGATTAGTCAAGAGAAACGACTGCGATTTTTTCATATTATTATTTCACTTCGTATATTATATATACAACAGTCAGTCGCTTTCAAAAATACGACGGAGAAGAAGGAGAGGTTGGGGGGAGACAAAAAGAAAAACGAAACGAGTAACTTCTATAATATATTAAGTGTATACTTAAATGTATATATATATATATATATATATTTTTTTTTTTTTAGATATTTTTTTCTTATATAATGTATAGTTTTGATGTTTTTCTTCACGCGTACATGTGTTGTGTCGTCCTATGTATATTCTTGGGAATATCTTCGCCCGGCCAACATGTGCGTGTGCGCGCGTTTGTCATTGTAATATCATCGTGTGTCATATCAGCGCTGCGATGCACATCGAAACCGGTGAGGGGGTGGAGGGTACTCATAAAAACCTTAAAATTGCTGTGTTTGAAAATGTTTTTTTTCATCCGTCTCGCTTTTTTTATCGAATTTTCGGAACCATCGTCGCCGGCGGCGCATTCATGTTGGCGTTTGTCAAAATATGATATTGGTTTGCCGTTGATCAAATATATATATAAATATTTTTTCCTATCGGTCGAAGTTTCAAAATCACACACGAAGCCGCGTATTTCTGCCGACCGCGCGATTTTTCGATAAAATGAGAGTGTACAGTATGTTAATTTTTCTACACGAGTTATCGGAGGCTGCGGCAACAGTTGATGCGTTTTCGTGTCGCACATTTTCGTTATCTCATCTGTGTGTATGTGTTTTAACCCGGTCGGCATACACAACACAACACATGCTGATGGCGTCAAACGTCGCCCCGCAACCTGTGACTTATGCGCGGCGTGCAACGGCGGTGGTCCCTTACGTTATTATTATTATTATTATTAATTTTATTCGTGTTAATTATCCTTTTTTTTTCCCCCAGGATTATTATCTGATGACTGTTTTTTTATAAAAAAATATCATTTTGATAATTTAGCAGCATACGAGTACGCGTTAAATTTATGTTTAATTTTTTATACGAATATATAACTTTATATTGAATTACATGTTCGTTCGTATTGCCTATGAATAACAATAATATAAAGTCGTGCGAAAATCTATTGTGTTTTTATCGGTTTTTTGTACACATTGAACATTAAATTATCCATTGATAAAGTAACTTATACACAATAAAAATTTTCATATCTTATTTTGAAAAAAAAATTTCATAGTTTTAACTGTGCGAAGTGCGCAATTTCGTTAAATAACTATTTGTGACTGTACAATAAAATTGATCTTCAACGTTAACAACTACTGTTTATATCAGTTGTATAACATTTTTAAGTATAGTGTTTAAAGTTACAAACATTTCTGGTTTGTTAAATAATAGTAAACCTCACACTTGATTCCCTCAAGGACGTATAACCTATCCTTTAAAAGTTTTGATCGATGATTATGATTTTTCTAGTTTTACAAATAAAATATCATATTGAAAAAAAGTATTTTAATAATCATTCCCCAGATAACCTAACCTAGATCTAACCTAGAAGATGTTGAACCCGGTATTAGCAATTAATTTCCCATGCGGAGGTCTTATCTACATTTTTTTCTATGTACGCATTTGTACATATTTAAGTATTTTATCTGACATTAAATAATCTCACTTATAGATGTAAATAAAATTTAAGTACCTACATTAACTATTATTGAGTAGTTACTTAAAGTATCCAGTAAAAATAACATTACTCTCTACGTCACACATAGTATTTAAAAACGCAATGAAATCGATTTACCAATTAATATTATTCGCAGGTACATTCATTTTAGTGTTCAGTCGCATTTGTTTTGACATTGACAAAGTTGGGTTTAAAGTAGAGAAAAATTTATCACATTATATGTGGGTCCTGTGTATGGGTATATTATTTAATAATTATAAATGTGTTTTGAGGAGTGACGCATAAAATACATAGTGGGATCTAAAATTTTCAAATTTAAACATTTAATTTTAATAGATTTTTATTAACATCGTGTTGATTGAGTATTAATTCAGGTACATCGTAGATATACAGCAACAAAAGAATCGAATGAGTACATATAAAACATGCAAAGTGCAAGTTATTTTTATATTATTCAACTATTATGTTTATCGTATAACTCTAAGGGTATCTCCGGATGTTAGGCTTTGAATTTAATCCGTTATATTGTATAGATTTAATTTTGGTCGACTGCATATATATATATATATAAATATATACGTACCTATCCAAATATGAGAGTCAATTATACAACAAAGTACGATGACCGTTGCCGTCGCAGAGTCCAGTCGAGTAGTCTCTCCTTTTCGGTTTAATAAATACATTTTATATGTATAGTTAGATGGTGCGTATGTATTATATTATGGAAAGGAAGAAAAAAGCTACAGGTACAATTACTGATAAATTGGAATGCGATCTAATATAGCAGGCCGACGGCGGACTTCTGAAAATAGCCGAGACAGTGTGGTGGCATTGTTCGGAAACCTATAGTCCTTGAACGTGGTTCAGGTTTTGTTGACATTCCAGACGTCCGGGAGTTGGTGGATACCTTTACCTAAAGTACCATAATATAATATATTATATGGTCCCTTCAAGGTCTTTTTCGAGAAAAAAAAAGTCGTGATATCACTTTTTTTCTTCTTACACGCACTCTCAACCTAAACATTCGCTTGTTTTTACAGGATTTGTGTGTTGCATAATAATAACTTGTTAGCGTTGCATTGTATATCCTCGCTACAACGGTTTCCCATCATCGCCGCCAACGTCGCATTACAACCCCCTTGGACGTCTCCCAAAACCAATATGGTGGTCACGTATAATGGCTGCTGGGAAATTCTACTTACATTCAACACCATAATATCACGATTATATTTTTTTTTTTCGTTAAGAAAACACTGTCTCCGAAGCACAATAAATCAACTGTTCTTAATCGGTTAATAATACTACTTCATCCTCATTTCACTAAATCATCAGTATGACACCTTTTAAATGTAACGTATTCATTAATTATAATTTTTCGATTTGGATATTTTTCCATGAGTTATTAAGTAGTTGCTTTTCATATTCGGCTATGATTCATGGTGTAGGTCGTCGTTTATCGCAAAATATTTAAACACACACACTACATTTTGTGCATTATTGGATTAAAAGTTTGACATAAGGGATGTAAAAACGTTTTGAGATTAGCTTGACCATAGTGAACCCTCGACATAAATCATAATACCTATTTATTAAATTAAATTTCTAATTCAGCTGACACGCTTTTTTCCTTTCGTTGGTCCCAAAGGGCAAATTAATAATATGAGATTGGTTGGTTATTGACCTCATGTCGTGTATTTACACATACCTGAATTTTTGATCATCTGATACAATTCATTTCCAAAGTAAAATCAATTTTATTTATTATTATTTTTTTAAACAATTAGATTTTTTTCACAAACTCCTTTTCTCTCCATTGTAAATAGTCTTAACCTAATTATAATCTGAATTGAAGTATTGGTAATTGACCAGACACGAAACGTTTAGTAGCCAGTTACAACCTGGGGTAACATTCACATTTTCCCATTTATAATTATCTCTGTAGGCAATATTCTGTTTTTTAAAGTATTTAATCAGTTATTTCTTTGAAGTGAATGTTTTATTTTATTTAAAACACCATGATGTTCAATAACGAATCTAACAACGCAAAAATGTTACGACTTAAGTAATATCTTAACTGGCTGTTAACACGTATATTTTATTATACTACTTGTATCATAAAATGTATTCTTGGAAAAAGAACATGAGAATAATGTAGGTTAAGAGTTGATTTTCTTAGATTATTATCAATTAAATTGTTTGTTCTATACGTTACATAGATGTAGCTATATATCCTACAAATGATTTTTTTTTTTTGTCCATGGCTCATTGGCGTTAAATACACAGTATTCATCGTTTAAATAGATTAAAAAAAAAACCTAAGCATATATTATATTAAAATGTCATACAGCTCCTCAATCATCATACTATGATGTGGTAATACAGTTCTCGGTGAATCGTATATCAGAATGAGTACCTATAACCATAAAATATTCCTGTTATTGGTAATGTTTATTATTAACCAAACGTTGTTTGGACAAACTTCAAGGTTTCCAACCAAAATTAATATATTCAAACATCAAATAATCAAACTCTAGAAAGTATAATCAAATATTTTAGAACCGACAACACAATAAAACGGTGTACACTAAATAGCAGTGCACGAATATGTATATATCATCAAATTCTTTACACGTAAAAATTTAATGATCATTATTCACTTGTGTATTACATTATTTCGTACATTACAGAATAACATACGTAAAAAAGTGAACGCTACAATGTATTGGATTTTGGTGTTATCTCTTTCATCGTGACGAGAAATGTATTTTATAATTTCGATGGAAAAAAACTGTTTAAATATTAATGTCCAATTCCTGATGTAATTTTAACGAGTATTCCGAGTTTTTTTTTTTTTTTTAATGGGAGAGGGTGAGTATTATTATTGAAGTGTGAACACGCATATTCGTGAGATTGTCATTAATTAGAAATATATTTTTTTTTTTTTTTTTTGATATACAATTTTATAATCAATCGGTGGTGGAGGTGTGGAGGCTGTTGTGTGGTTCTCGTCGGCAGAGACCAGTCGCGAGTCGTCCTGTCATATATAATATACCTGCTCCGTATAATGCCCGTACACAATGCATTGCGTAGCGGACAACAGAACACAATACAATAACACCACGTAATAATAATAATAGTAATAATAATAAAAATAATAATAATATAATAATAATACGATCGCGTTGGCGCCTCCGATAATATACGCTTTCGACATACATATTAATAACACTATGAAAATGCGGTGTGCGTCTGTGTACGCATTGTGCGTGCGCACGTATGTCGTCCTTTATGAACTTGACAGCTTCGGCGGTGAATCTGTCCGTTGTGTGTTTCTCTCGCTTTTGATTGGCGGCCCGCTCTGGCCTAGTAGTGTATATGATGATGAGCGTGTGCGTGTAATTCGACGCGACGGTGGCAACAGGTCCAAGGGCGACGTCCAACGAACGGCACACACACGAACACATTGGCCCGTATAATATAAACGAGCGGAGGAAAGAGAGTCTGCTGCCACATCGCCATCAGTGCGCATTGGTGCCTTGCGAAAGGGTTTTTTTTAATTTTCGCGTGCCTGAACGGGTGGCCCCCGGGGAAAACGAGCGGATTTTTTTTTTCCATCACACAGGACTGATCGAAGGAATGGAGGAGGGGGTTGAGTGGGGGGTCGTATTCGAGATTGGCTCGTACGCGATTGTATGTGGGAGGAGCCTGTTGATATTATATCGTTATGTTTTCAATGTTTTTTCTTTCACATTCCCCTCCCGCCTGCCCCTGACTCTGATTTTTATTATATATTTATTAATCAAACGTATTGGGTGTCTACGTATCATGGACTATAACGTCCGTACCCAATCCAGTCCGGCACCGCGCTCCGTTCGCCCGTCGTCGACTGTCGTTCTTGACGTCTTCGAACATCACGATCTGTGACGGCAGGGGCCACGCATGGGATTTATTTCGTTTTATATTAATTAAAATAATATATTTTTTATTTATTCGTTTGTACGTATTTATTCGTTTCACACTTCCCTCTCGTCCTCCCCTCTTCTCGATTACGTAGCCAGCTACGTATGCTTCACTAGAAAATTTAAAATTTTATTTAATTTGTCAAAAAATTATCTAACACACGAGTACTTATATAATATAATGTTTCATATATCCGGGTTATACTTCAGTTTTCAGTTGTTTTTTTTATTAGTTATTTAATTTTTTATTTGCGTTGCGTGTAATGTAATAATACTAATTAGATTTTTATAAGCATAGTTACAATTTAATACTTATATCAGGTGTATATTTTTTCGTGATTTTTCCCATACCGTGATTACATCATTCAAATTGTATTTTTTTTATTATTTTAATTCCATTGATTACTAGGTACATTAATATAATAGAAAATATAATTATATGCGCATTCAGTATACCTAATGTTGAATGAATAGTTAAAATAATCAATTGATATGGTGTGATCGAGTACATCAATAAATTATAATCTATTACAGAGTAAAACTTAAAACATTTCTGATAATAAGTTATTATACTTGGTAGTAGATAATATTTAAATAATTTGACGTCAGATATTCACGTGAATTATATATAAGTATTATTACTTACGTTTTAGTAACTGCAATGGAATATTTGAGGCCCTATTTTAGTAAATAGGCAATTTAATATTGTCGTTATTTTTCACTGGACAATAATTGTGAAATCGTACATATCTTTTACTTATCGTATTTCAAAACTACCGCGTAAAAATACCATTTACAATTTTACCGACTCGCCATTTTTTGTTTCGTACAATAAACTCGGAATTGCGTCTTGTTGGACTGTGATGACTTTGTAAACGCTTACGTCGATTAAACGTCATTAGTCTTTACTGCTCGTGGTTTCCAATTCCGCCACCGCCGTATCGTATGATCGTCACATCGCCACCGCACTTTTAAATGGTAATCAAACACGTTTATTGTGGTGCGTTCAAAAAACATCTCTAGTCAGGCCGGTTAAATTCGTGGAATTTAATTATTTCTTCGGTCGATTACACAGTTAACGAATAAGTGCACGATAAACGGATCGGAATACAATCGGAACCATACTATATACCATGCTGCTGTATTAGACAATATAATATATTTTGTCCACCAGCCACCCCTTCCTGCTTTTATGGATGCTACTATGCACGATGGGAATTAGAAATTAATCGTTGACCGGCATATACCGGTTAAATCGTTTATGAAATATAATATCGAAATATACGTGGACTAGACTATAATAATAATACGTATAAGCTCTGTATTAGGTTTTTATGCTTACGGTGTTGTTATAATATTATGCAAATGTTTCATTCAAGTAAACGGTTTGAGTGCGCGCGCGGGAAGAGTTCAAAGAGAATCACTAGTTTCGAAAGTACTACGATATAATAATATATGTTGTCTGTCTACGGAAAACACGGAGCAGGATGATGTAGTATGAGAAGGTACGCACACGTCATATAGAACGCAACTAGTAGAAGGCGATATTTTAGTTTAAACGAGACGATCCCTGCCTGCGCCTAATATTCTGCTTTAACGAAAATAGTCTTTACTTGTTTACCGCCGTGAATCGTTTGATCATTTCATCCATGGTCACGAAAAATGCGGCGCAAAATATTAAAAAAAATAAAAAAATTATATTAACAACAACAAATAAACAAAATAAATAAGTATAAAGAGTGTACTTGGCCGACGGTAATTGCTGCTGAGACATATATCACCTGTTGACTCCTATTATACTCTCGACGATATTACATGTATATTGTATGCATAATATATAAACAGACGCAATGTATACGAAATTGTGGTTTCACTTCGATCTTTCGATAACAAAAACACACACAAGCGCGTTCGAATCGGTTTCTGGTCCTTCCCTTCTCTCTTTTCCTCTCGCGTGTTTATATTTTATATGGCTTGTGCAATATACACGGACGGCTTGTTTTTATTGCGAGCTCGTTTTTTTTTTCTTGTGTTTGAGACTTCTACGACTGCGGCTTTAATTTGTTTAGCACCACCACTACTGATGAGAAGACGACCTCCTGTGCATGTACACAGTTCACAGTATTGCTTCATGATGGTCTTGTAAATGGAGGGGAAGGGGCTTGCAGATTCATCAGTGTTAGGTATTTTCTTCGTCGCGTCGATTATGATGTCTCTCTCTCTCTCCCTCCCTTACACGCAGGAGGCGAAGAACGAAACGGTACGTCACCTCCCCACTTCCCCAGGGGTTGCCATACGGTGTTTTCTCGTGATCGTTTATCTCTTATCTGACACTGCTACCACACCGCCACTCCTACCACCACTACACACCGTTACCACACGAGTATTATACGACTAACCAGTATACCAATAATATACGCTTCGACTGTTTGTGTGTGTGTATGCCCGGTCAACGAGTTGATATTTATGGCTTGACGGTGCATTGTTTTTATACAAACACCGTGACGGCGGTTCCATATAGTCGAGATTTATTAAGTAATCACACTCATACCGTACCTACATTTATTATTTTTCTCCCTCCTACAGTGAGGCGGTATTTTATATATTTATTATTTATTTTCGTCGATACAAAACTACAGTCACGTATCAACATCCCCCCGAGTGAGTGTGCACTATGCATGTGCGTGTGTATGTGAGAGAGAGAGAGAGAGAGAAATGAGAGATATTGCGCGCGTATGAAGAGAATCGAGTTGGCGAAACAAAGAACACGGTATGGTGGTAGAGCGTTGGAGAAGAATGTGGCGCGCAACATATGATTTAAACCACCGTCATGCGTACGAGAGAGATAGAAGAAAGAAGACGCGGTGGCCAACAGAGAAACTGCTGGACCGCTTTTGGCCCCGGGCGTCTAGACTATTATGCGTTTGTGTGCGTATGCATTTGTGAGTGCGAGTGAGTTAGTGCTCGTACTTATGTATGTATATGTACATATATGTGTGCACAACTAGACCCGCCGATACGCTTTATCTGATGTGAAATGAAGTAAAAACAACAGTCTAAAAACCGTCACTGCTGCCACCCCCACTGTGCGCGCACGTAACATCTCGGTCAAATTCTCACGAATCTCCCTCGGCCGTGTGTGCGTGCGTACGCGATTCGCACAGCCTCTTGTTTACGAGCACCGGGACAAGCTATGCCGGTGTCGTCGTTGTGTGTGCGTATTATTATTATTGTTGTTTATGTATTATACCATCATGTCACAACCGTCGTCGGAACCACTGAAAAGAATGTTTCGAAAACGATTCACGAATTGGTTTTCCCCTCGGACGAAAAACCATTTTGATTTTTGAAATTAACGCCCTTCTCTCGTAGTGTTTGTATTGAAATAAAATCTCAAGGCGCCCAAAAAAAAAACGTGTGGAAAGTGTGTCGACAAGAATTAATTGGACCAGCACAACCTTCGTCTGCGTGCCTCGTGTGCTTCCTGTCCGCCGCGGCTGGCCCTATACCTACCTACGTGCCGCGCGCTCGCATTCCTCCGAGACCTTCCTTCGAGTGCTGTGTGTGGTGTACGGATGTGCGTGCGTGCTTGCGATCGGGGAGGGAGTTTCTATGTAACACGGTCGGCTGAGGAGGGTTGTGTGTGCGTGAGCCGCCGCCGTCGTGTCCATTGTGTATGTTCACGTTTCGCGCGGTAAAATTCTCTATCGAACGCGCGCATTGCCATGAAGAAAACGAAAACAGAAAAAAAAAAACTGACAATAAAGTACACACATGCAAAACCGTCGTCGTCGATCGTGATTCGACCAGGTCGTCGATTGTTGTTGACCGTCGAACGTCGCGAAACCATAAAATGATAATAATAATAATATGATTTATTCGACGAATAAAATTGCACGTTATTATTATTATTATTATTATTATTATTAGCCGTGTGATTATCATCAGCTAAACTCTTTTTTTTTTTTTTTTTTCATCACACTTTATTATTGTCCACGACAAACGTGTGTGTGTGTCTATAATAATACTTTTATTGTGCGTTATTATTATTACTGTATCAGCAGCACTCGCTTCCCCTGTGTGCTTATATTATAATGTATTATAGGTACAATATAATATGTATGACTGAGCCCCCGAAAAAACAACATTACGTGTATAATATAATAATATTATTAATAGTAACACGAGAACGTGTATATGCACACGTATAATAATATGTTGTATATTATAATAATATATTGTACTTGCACCACGCACCCGAAGTGGATTTCGACATTGCGCGTTAACACACACGCGCGCGCGCGCGCGGCACACAATATAGTAATATATACACGTCGCAATAATAATAATAATAATAATAATATACATCTAAACATAATATCGTCTCGTTACCGTGTGCCCCCCGGAGTAGCGCCTATAATAAACGGACGTGTGGGATGGAACGGCTACGCTCTACTACGAATGCGCTATGCCTTTGGGCGCCGCGCGAGCTTCGTCGTCTCGGGATATGGTACACGAGAAATCGTTAAAATATTATAATAATAAATACACGTTTCGTGTGTGTGTCGGGTACAACAGGTCATGTCAGGCCGGGTGTATTAAATAAAACAATTATCGGCCTAGGGGTGGTCAGACGCCGGGGCTGTCGGACGGCTCGTTATATTATTCTGTGTTACAATATTTGTAAACCCCGATAGCCTTTGTTTCCGGTTTTGTTGTCGGATTATTATCTCTTGGTGGAAAAATAAAAACGTTCGCGGATCGTAACCACCGGTGTAGGTAAAGTACTCGCATTTACATAATAACGGCGACGTGCTAACCCCGTCGAGCCCCCCCCCACCCCCCAGCTGCACGTTTACTTTGTTGTTCGACGCGCTGTAAAAACATTATTACGTCTTCGTGTTTACGTTTCATTTTGTTATATGGTAAATACACGTCTCGAGGAGCGGTGATACTCGTTTGCGCACTACGAAAAATGTGATAAACCCTCGAGTACAAATTTTGACCTGAAAATGACGACTCATTTGCGTACATCAATTAAATCTCATTACCAATTTAAATCAATATTGTAGTTTGCAGTACCAGTTTAATAATCAATGACAAAATATCACATCAATAAAGTATTTCGATAATCAACGACAAAGAAGAAATTACATATTGAAATCATATGACGAAAATGTAATTTATATGAAATATACAAAAGAAGAAAACATTTTTCAAATCATCCCTGTTGATAACAGACAGTTCTAAGCTTGTAAAAGTGAGAACTAAAATTTTTGAAAACAAACTTATAAAGCGTTCAAACACGATTATTGTTTTTGTTAGTAGACTTTTGGTGTGTTTTATGTACCTACACGATCTAGTTCTACATTTGGGTTTTTTAAATGCCGTACAGAAATTCATGTGCGCAAACGAGTTCTTACTTTTAAGCACAGGTGATAAAAAAATTCGTGTGCGCAAACGGGTATCACTCGTCTCGAGACCACACCGCTGTTGCTGTTATAATATATAATAGGATATTATGTACACCACAACGCGTATTTTATTTATATTGTTGTTATTAATTTCGCGGCGTGTGTGTTGTGTGTTTCAGACTATAAATTCTGCTCATATCTGCCCAGCGTGATCGCCGGAGCCAGTATTGCTGCCGCACTCAACGGACTGGAATATGCGGCCATTCATAAGTATGACTTGTTCAACAAGCTGCACATCATCACCGGCGCTTCAAAGGTAAGTCGCGTGTGTCCAATATGATATTATGATTAGTGATAAAAATGTCAGGATTTCACGCCTGGATAGGAATCTATCGACTATCGAAAGTTGTATTTGTTGATGCGATGAAAATCCTTGAAAAATACATTTATGATCTTCAGCACCGAAAGTATCCTCAAAACTCAGAAAAAACCACGTGGCAATTAAATTAATTATTCCAATTTATAGACAATTTATAAAATAAATAAAAGATTAAAACAATTTGGTATTTTAGTCATATTTTTAGGTATTATGAAATCATTTTATAGTATTTTTTTCTCTTATAGTTGACATAATTAAAAATAACATAAAATTATAAAAAAATAACGTTAAAATATTGGAAAATACACCAAAAAAATTAAAATTAAAAAAATTTTTGGGGTAATATATTAAAGCTTAATATTAATGCCTAACAATAATTATTTGAATATTAGGTACTGCTGGCAAATTTTGCCTCTTAGTAATATATGCAGATCAAAATTGATAAGAAATTGAGCTACGCTTCGCGCAATGTTCATATAAATTCTGTCCAAATGATTTGTATTTTTTTTTGGTAATTCACCCAAATAAAATCCTTAATTTGTATTTTCTTTGGACATTTTCTACAGCTGCAGAACGTCAAATGTATTGAAAATCATTTGCCATTCGCACATATTATATTTAAAATGTTTTTCCTTTTTCTTTTCTAGGAGATCTTGCAGGCTTGCCAAGAGCAAATTGAGGCTATGGTCGAGAGCCACAAAAGACAACGCAAGGAGATGGAATACCAAATGTATGAGAAGCCGTATGATAAGACTGCTCAGTCCGATGACACATCAGACTGTTGGATTTAAGTCGTCTACTCGACTTACAAGATATATTTAAAGGGATATGACACTACACTGAAAAAAAAGTTATTCAAACAAACGATTTTAAATATTACTCTGTACTGACGTACAAACGTACGTTTCACTTATTATTCTTGTCGGTGGTAAACCATCGGCACATATTCACAAAAACATTTTAATATTGTTAAGTTACTTTGCATATATTTTAGGGTTTTAGACTTTCACAGAAGTTTAGTTTTTTAGCCTTAAGGTTAGGTTTTACGATTATCATTATTTTTTAACGGGGAAGGCAATATAATACGCTTCGTGTTTCCATACATACATTATGATAAGATAATTTTTTTTTTATTATTACTACCCGCAGCAGCTCTGATTTATTAAAAAGTTCACTGGTGAATGTGTTGTGTACCATATTATAAAAACCAATGTTCATTAAAACTCAAATGTAATTAAAGTAACGACAAAAAAACTGTCCTAAATAGATTCTGTGAATTAGTCAACAGCCATGTGTGCATAACACATTATTCCAGCACATTTTTTGTATTGTATTTCATTAATTGTTTCCATACTACACCGCATTTGGAATTAAATGTACAGTGAAGTGCCGGTATGGGTACCTAACCATAGATTCCTAAAATTTATTATTTTTTAAGTAATATCAAAATAGATAGTTTTTATGCTAATATATATATATATATATATATATATTTACTTATATTTTTAAGTTTGTCAGTTATAGATTCACCGACTCAACGAGTTCAAGCACATGGTTGGTGCAACATTTTTTTAAAGATCTCTTGCGTCGGTAACTCTTAACTTTTTTTTTTTTGAAAAAGCTCAATTTAGAAGTGAGATTTCCATTAATATGTTGTATGATATTGTTGCTATCATTTATTTTTCGATGTTTACATTTTCATTAATTTGTTTTCAAAATAATTATTCATTTTATTCAGCCAACAGTTTTAAAAAGCAATGGTTCTATATTGTTTCCGATTCCAATACAAAAAATTTTTTATATATTTATCTTAAATATTCATCGTGGTAATTTGACTGTCAATAAAAAGCGAACTCTGAAAAAAAAAATCCACTTCTGTAATTTTGAGATTATTTAATTTATTTTTATTCTTTGTTAACTTTAAGAGTTTTATAGCAAGTATTTATAAGCATATACCATATTGTACACTGTTTTTTCTTAATTTACCACCTTTCTCCCCTCGTTTTATAAGAACTCAAAGAGAATTCTAAGAAGAAAAACGATAGAATCACGTCTTCCATAGGCTCCAAATCCAGCGAAGCCACTGGCTTCCCGAGATTTGTCTCCTCCCTCAATTAGCTTCGTATTTTGTGTTCACCGCCAAGACTATGGGTTCGGGCAAAGAGGGACGGAAAAGAAAAACGTGTTTTTTATATGCACGCACACCACATACCTCAATTCCAAGTTGATTATTTTTATTATTATAATTTTTTTTTTTTAAATATAGTAGTAGTTGTAATAATAAAGTGCTATAGATCCTGACTATGTCTCGAACCACGTGTGTAAAATATAATTTTGATTCTGTCTTGGCGGCTAAAATTTGATAGCCATTTGAAGGGGGATCATAACGTTTTAGCCTGCGTTATAATTGTTTTGTAGAATGTAAGATGCACTACAGACACATAGGCACACAGTTTTATTTATATAATAAAGGTATACACTTTGGTAAATTGTAGTCACATAGAAAAAAAAAAATAAAAAATATATGATTATTATAAAAATAAATAATATAATATGCTCTATGAAGTTAAATTGTATGGATAAAGTTTCAAATATATTAATATTCAATTTTTTCGCACTGTTATTAATGCAGTTGTTTTTATTATTATTATTATTAAATATTTACTTTTATATAAATATATATATATATATAGATACATATTAAAATTATATACATTTTATTCACTCGGGCTATTTCAACTTTTTATTTTCTGCTGATTTATTTCTACGGCCTATTTGACTGTAAGGAAGTGTAGAATCGTTACCAACTGATATAGTCAACAAAAAATAAAAAAAATTATAGATACATAGATTATAATATCATGTTTTAACTTTACACATTTTTTATATATTCTCATTTTTTTTTTTTTTTCAAAGTATATCTAAAATTTAAATGTTTGGTCTTGTAGAGTAAGACACATTTTTCTATATATATATAAAATATGTCTACATTTACATAAATGCATTTGTAATATTGTTGCTAAGTATATTTCGAAAATGATTACATAAAGTTTACCACTGTTTTTTTTTTCTAATGTTATATTACAGTTTTTATGTATATGATATTTTATTATTATTATTATTCATATTGCCACGCCATAATATCAAGCAATGATATTTTTTATTTTATTTTTTTGATTTAATTGATAATTATTAGTACAAATGTTTATAGACTAACGAGTTCGTACATCGAATGCCAAGTTTTATGTGTTCCCATTAATAAAACAATAGGACTTAGATAAGACTCAAACTCTTAAAATTTTGTTTGAAATACGCTTACATTTTTCTTTTCTTTTATATCTATGTTGGTCATGACCACATAAACTTTCCATAATATATATGTTTAAGTTGAGTCGATCTGGTCATGTTAATTTAATTTTTTTTTTAACTGTGCCATAATAATATAATAGTAACAAAACAAAATTTATTTTATACGATATTGTCATAGTTAACATATTACGTCATTTTACACATAGTCAAATAAAAGTAAATAACTAAATTTTTTTTTTCAATGTCTGATATTAAGCTTGATATTTTTCAACCGAGGCATGGAAATATTTTTCAAGTAGCGCTCTTATTTAAAAAGTTTTTTTTAAAAATTATAATAATAAAAAATTATACATCATAAAGTAATAATAATTTGTAAGTTTATAACCACTTCGTAATATTGTTAGGAAGTGGTTATTATACATATATATTCATGGAATTTAACATGTAAAGATTTTTATTTACACATATATTGATTTTTTATTACTTATCCGTTTTATTGTTAAGTTCAATATTATATTATGTAATATCAATAAAGAAAAGGTTTCTACAGTAAAAATCGGTTTTTTCCTTTATTATTATTTTTTTTTTTTTATACCCGTCCTTTTTTCTTATACTCCTTACCACTTGTACAAAAAACAAAATCGATTGTCCTCCCTCGGAATCCACTTTGTGTGATCGGTACTCCGTGACCGTAAAGGGTTGAACACCCGAGATTTATCCATAGAAAGGCATTATTACTTATTATATGTCTATCGTCCATAATGAATATGGCGACACAAGGGTGGACGAGACGCGTCACACCTCCATAAAATGACTAGAGTTGCCGAATTTTCTGGTTCGTCCGATGATAAGACGACGACTATTTGTGCAGTAAAAGCTATCTTTGTATTGCTATTGCACCGTTATCGATAGTCATGTTGATTGTGTTATGTATATTCATTTAGTGCAACAGGTCATAGCCGCAAACGCAAGAGTTCTTCTCTTGCGTTGTTGTAGAGTTTCTTACTCGGTTTAAAGCGACGTCATTGACTACACGAAAAACTGGTTGGTCGCGTCTTTGTGTTGCGTCTGAAGTAGGTGTACACGGTCAACGCGGTGACTCTTCGGACGCCACGATGTGTCGCAACTGACGGGGGTGGCCGCCGGAACGGTTGAAATGGAAACAATAATATATTGTTATGGTGCATTATATTATATTGAAGGTAAGCACTACGGGACCGTACCCATGCGACGACAGGTGACAGTTTGTTGGTTTTCAAACCGTGTTCCAAGTCTGAATTGTAAATCATCCGATTTCTACATAATAGCCGATGCATTAACCAAGGGTCCCCATAACAATAATAATAATAAAACCGACGACGAACTGTGGCGCATTGCGGCGTCGTCGTTCCATTTACTCCGCATTTCGAGTCTGTAAAATGGCAGGTCTGCAGGTCGTGTATCCGCCGACGCCATTAATAGTGTCCGTGGCCGTATTGTTGTGCGTGCATTGAGCGAACGCGACCGGTGGTCATCCTTGGGGGGTCGGCTGGGCTTCCGGCACTAAGAGAGAAAGAGGCAGAAGAGCATTACACAGAATGTTACATACATACTCGAGAAAGTAAATTGAGTCCCGAATTATCAACTACATATTATTATCATCAACCGGTAAATTTTCGATATTCTTGGCAAACCGGTTATAGTTCGCACTTCAGCGTCTTCCCAGTTCTGCACTCGTGCATTTTTTTTTTTTACCTAGAATTTCTTATTTCACAGCATACCTAAACAGTGGCGCACACAGGATTTTCCTTTTCTTATCAGATAAAACCACGGATATTCTTCGCTCTTCGGATCACATTTTATTAGTGGGTGTGTTGAAAAAGGCCACTATTATTTTCTTTAAAATTCTACACATCCATAAAAAGTATCTGACCAGAAGAGCGAAGAATACCCGTGGTGCGAAGTTTATCCGGCGTTCTTGTTTATACTTAAATTATCTTTGCTTTACTTTACTTATCATGCTTTCAGTGGCACACACAGGATATTTTTTCGGGGAGGATTACAACAAAATTTGAATCAACAGAACTCATGTTCTATGTTTTCTACGTGACCGTCGATCGCATTGCACGTTATCTACATTTTCCAGTTTACCCTCTTTACTTTTTCGATTTTTAGTGTTATTTTTCAAGAGAGGACCTAAACCAAATATTTTTCACCAACCTCTAAATCAGTAATTTCTTATCGATCTATTATTGTAGTTTACAATTTTCACATATAAATGGTGACCAAGAACACGACTCCCCCGCTCGTCCTACCACTACGTTTACGCCCTCTACCGACTTACTGTGCAACGTGAGGACATTTCGGCTTCAATTGATTTTATTTTATATTGTATAAGTACTACTCTAGAATTTAGTACAATACATGGCATGGAAAAAAATGCAAAAAAAAGTTATTATGGAGCGAGTGGCGACTACTTGTAGATAAAATCCATAATATAAAACAATAAATAGGTAGTAATAATAATTATTGTTATAAATATGTAAAAGAACACATACGTATATTCGTGTAGATAACATACGACGCGAATTCCAAATCGCCCAATTTTTTTCGTTAAAAATCACATATTCTATTGACGACAAGTTGGTCATTGTAACAGCAATTAACCCTTGAAATAACATGATAAATTAAAAATATAACAAAACAAATGTATTATATTAGCACCCACATAAAAATTATGGTTTTTTTAGAATCTAAGGCATATCAACGATTTGAAAACAATGCCATGAATACAATTTAGCATAAATCGTTTATTTTTGAAGCTTTGGAAATGTGTACTGTCTTTGTAATAATAAAACTAAAGTAATTTAAGGCTATAATTCTGAAGACAACAAAAATGCATTAATTAAAAAAAAAAAAAAAGTGTTTTCAGAAGGTTTTTAATTGTATTTGACGATTTACATGATTCAAAAAACTTTTTTGAAAAAAATTAATCGAGTGTTTGATATTTACTCGTTACGTTCATTCGGGGCCGTCGTTTTGTTAATCAAAAATATCCTATTTCATTTAAGAAAAAATAGATTTAAATAACAAAACAAAAAATAAAAACTTCATATTGTAACCCAATATTGCAAAATCAACAAACTTCAAATTACCCTATCTCCAATGCTAATGATTTTCGCAAAAATCGGTTTATACCCTTATTTTCAGAATCAAAATAATAATAATAATATTAAAAAAAAATGAAATAAAATAAAAATTGGAGTGATGGCTAAGTTAATTTAAGGCAAGATGACCACAGTGATCAGGTAATATAAATACTAAAATTTTAACACAATAATATATAAAAGTATACCTTAATTTATCAAATTATTCTATTTTTATTAGTTTACACATAAATATTATTTTGTTAATGAAAATAAAGAAGTAATTGACGTAATAATACGTCACACATAATTAAAATATTTCGAGAGGGGTTATGCCCTTACTACCCTCTGTGTGCTCCACTGTACCTAAATAATTAATAAATAATTTTTTACCTTTATGCCAATATTTGTAATATTTTTGAACTTTATAATTTTTAAGTAAAATTATCTTATATAAATTGAAGCCCCACTCTAAATCATTTTATTGAATATATGATTTATCATTTCTTTAAAATTCAACTTACCTACAACATACCTTCACCCTAGGAGTGAATAATACTCCAAGGTGCGAAGTACGTTCTATTTTATTATTATCGTCCTTATAGCTAAAAGACGCGATAGCCGATGATCACCCGACCTAATCGCTAATACCCATATCTAAAAATAATTTTTAACCAAATAGTCATCAGAGTTTGCCACAAATCTTATCACTTACAACTACATTTGTATGTTATATTTTTTATTCTATGCATGAAATTCTTTTTTCTAACATAAATAATATAAGCAAATTAGTAAATTAAAAGTAGCAACATTGTAATATATTTGACAGAAATCAATATTTTTAATAATGTATAAAGTAAAAAAGAAAAATTTTAGGGTGGGACTATAGCTCCAAAGCCCCTCACTTGGATGTGCCATTGACCGCACCATGAGTATTCTTCACTCCTCGGTCAGAAACTCTTGGTGGGTGTGTAGAGTTCTAAAGAAATGATAAATCATTTCTTCAATAAGACAATTCTGAACAAAGGAAGTTAATAATGTAAACAACAATATTAGTCGTCGTTTTCAATACAACCACCTACAGTATCTGTCCCGACGAGCGAAGAATATCCGTGGTGCGAAGTATGTCCGGCTTTGTTGTCTATACTTTACTTTAATTATCTTTAATTTACTTAACTATGTTTTACTTTTTTTATCAATAAATAAAGAAAAAAATAAAAGAGTGTTTACTAAAAATAAAAAATAAAGATAAGAAAAAAAATATCTTTAATATTTTTTTATATTTTCTCAATTTTCTCGTGTCAAAATATTTTTATATTATTGTCTATCGATGTTTAAATTTTCATAAAGTTTGGATTAAAAAAAGATTGTTTTCCGAGTCTTTTTTGTAAATTTATGGATTCGCAACATCAAAAAATACATATGATAGGGATAAAACATTGTCAACCTTCTCGAGTGTTTGTAAACTAGACATATCTTATAATATTTGCCCGTAGTTTTTCGAATTTTTTCAATTAAACCCATGTAAAATATTTAATTTATCGTTCATAAGAAATTTTATTGCACCAAAATATTTGGAATAAAATTATCCATCTATGTACCAAGTTTAAAAAAGATCAGTTGAACCAATTTTCTTTTATGTACGTTAAAGTGTGTAATTTTAGGAAAAACTAACGAATTTCGTCAAAATTCCAACTTAAACGGTTATAGAGAAAAACCTGACTTACAATTTTTAAGATTTTTCAAGACAATTAAACATATATATTAGTGAGATCATATTAAAATTGCAAGTCTTCATATCAAAAATTAAAAATTGTATTACATAAAAACAAAAAAAAAATTATTAAATAATTTTAAAATTTTTATGTAGTATTTTCATGATTATTATTAATAGTCGGTGAAAGTTTCAATTTTCCAGCTACATTATTTTTTGAAATTATGTTAAAAAAACCATTTTCTTAATTAATTGTCTTTTTTTGTCAATTTTTCACAGATGTTCCGCGTTTTTGCAAAAAGTATTGAAAAATTAAAAAAATTACCTCTTCAAAATATCATCTAGGTGTTATTTTAGACGGATCTATAGAAATAATGATTTAATAAAAAACTTTTGGATAAGCATTTCTATTCGAAAAAGTGTTTACAGAAGGAGAAAAAATAATAATAATAAACATCACTGTAAAATCATAAGCTTCTTTGCTCCTCTCAGAATCTAAAAAATTGAGCTCTTGGTGTTTGTTCTGAATTTTAAGCAAATAATAAATTATTTATTAAATTTAAAGATTCTGAGTGGAACTACAATTAATAATTATCGATTTGGTTAATTTAACAAGTTTAATTTTATTTATTAATGTTGCGTACTCAATAATTGTGTGTGTGTGCGTTTGTGCGTCTCAAATAGTAATTGTCTTTATAAAAATACTAAAAGCAATAAAAATTTATTTTCAAAAACGCATAAACCATCAACAAACCTCTAATTGACATTTTCGTGTACTCATAAAAAAGACGTATTTCGCCCTTTGGGGGGTATTCTTCGTTCTTTTTCTCATCAAAATGTTCTTTTCTTATTTTTCTCCGTTAATATAGTAAAAGATAAATCTTGCTCAGCAAAATTAATTAATTTTTTTAATAATAATGAACTAAATAATTTTTTAATAAAATTGTCTTCAATAAACTGAAGCTCCACTCAGAATAGTTATATTTGAGAAATGGTTGATAGAATACTCTTGAGGGCCTTTGGGTAGTCTTTGCTCCTTGAGTGGCATACTCTTTTGGATGTATTAAATTTTAAATAAACGATGAACCATTTCTTAAATATGACTATTCTGAGTAGAACTTCAGTTTATTCAAGACAATTTCACTAAAAGAATATTTAGTTTATTATTATTACAAAAAAAAATATATTTACTGGGCTAGTTATATATTTCACTACATTAACGGAGAAAAGTAAAAAAAACATTTTGATGAGAAAAAAGTGTTAGAAAAAATTTTGTTTTTACAATTTTCAAAATGTTTTGCACCAAAATATTTTTCATATTATTGTCTATCTATATTTAAATTTTAATGGAGTTAAAATTGAAAATATGGTTTTTGAGCCTTTTTTTATCAAAATATTCGTCATTTTTTCCAAATGTTGAAAAACAATTGAGAATTTCAAAAAATTACCTCTCAAAAGTATCATCTAGATTCTGGAGGCAAATTATTGTGATTCAAAAAGTTGGACAAGTATTTCTATACGAAAGCATGTATAAATAAAAAGAGAAAAATAAAAAATAAACATTATCGTAAAAACACTAGCTTCTTCGCTCCACTAAAAATCTAAAATCAAAAAAATAAATAAATATACTTCATTGTAAAAACATTAGCTTCTTCGCTTCGTTTAGGATCTAAAATATGTTTTTATTGAAAAACATATCGAGTGGAAAAGCATTTATCTAGAGTAGATTATTAAAATTTTATACATCGATGCAACCCCTCCCCCCCCAAAAAAAAAAATATATATATATGTGACTTGTTTTATGGTTATGTGCTCGTTTTAATGACCACAATTTTAATGACCACAAACAGCTAGTGTGATTTATAAAATATAAGTAATTAACGCAACAACAATATTAATTAGTCGTCAGTCTCCGGACACTTGTTGCAGTGTCAATATTCATTCGACAATAATGTAAAGTATACGCGATACTTGTGGCACTAAAACCACAAAAGTCGCTTTTATTTAGGAAAATAGGCACAGAGTCAACAATCAGCGACTCGCTTATTATTATAGCCAACAGCAATGATGTTTAGTATTTTTATACCAGCCCATTTCGTATATACAACACGTAAGTCGTAAGTAATGACACGGACCATGTCATTTGTGCGTTTGAATAATAAGTTTTTATATTTTTGTCACACGGGAAAATACCGACAACACATTTCTCTTCTCGTTTGGTCGCAAGAAATTCCATTGAAAACACTTTTTGAATAAAAAATTATTGACTAAGGTTAACTCACCATATACGACACTATCATATATTATGAACAATAATGATAATAATAATAATAATAATACAATGGGAGCCTTTCGTGATATATGAAGGTACCTGCTGGCTGTTCACAATAACGTTAATAATAGCAGTGAAGGGACGACTACAATCGTCTCTGTCGTGGAAAAGAGACGTTTGTGCGTTTTATATCCACTCGCATACTTATGTAAACCCTCCATAGATCAGGGGGTTGGTGTACTGATTTCCAAACACATATAATTAATAAACTGAGTCCTAGAATTAAAAAGGTTAAACTCAATTTCTTAAACTAATAGTACGAGTAGTACTTATCTAATCGCCTCACAAGAGACCATTATTAGAACTACAAAAAAATAATTTCCGAGTGCCATTGATCACATTAATTTTTTGTTTTGCTTTAATTTATATTTATTGATTGAACAGCCTATTTGCGTTAATCAGGAAGTTGGCAGTGCAGTTTTCCAAAAAATAGTTTATTAGGCTAATTATTAACAAACTTTATTATTTTTGTTAGTTTTCCAAAATTTTGTTATCATATTAATTTATTATATACTATATAGGAAGAATATATAGGGAACACTTTTAATAAATTCAAATCGTGTAATAGATTTATTTTATATTTTGCAAACGGAACAATAATTGTCCAGGGACTCGCGTTTCTGGCATCGGTATCAAAAGGTTACCAAGAAGCCAAAAAGTTTTAAAATATCTGCAATATGTAATCAGGACTATTATTTCACATTTCTATTAATCTACAAGTACAAATTTTCACCCTATTTGGCAGTGTTAAATGTTTCTAATAAATGGCATTAGTTAGTAATCATTGATGCAGACCACTCCATTATAAACGTGTCATATATATATGGGGAGATTTTTTTGTAAATCCATTATTAATATAATGTAAATGTATACCTTGGTAATTGATAACGTATAATATTTATTGATGGTTGATTTTGTAATGTAAAGTGTTTTCAAACAATTTATTTTAAGATCACAGTATTAGTTCTTAATAATGGTAATATTCGATGAATAGCCATAAAAAATAAGATTGATGATTTTAATATCTATAATTTAAATGTATGTAATGTAAATTAAACTACTTTTAACAAAACTATTTTTTGGATTTAAGTGGAGCGAAGAAGTTCTTACAATGATGTCTTATTTTTTTAATCTTTTTATATATACACGTTTTCTTTTAAAAATACTTGTACAAATGTTTCAACCAGCAATATTTTGAATCACAACTTTGTTCTAGATAATACTTTTTAAAGGTTATTTTTCAAAGTTTTCATTATTTTTTATAAAACTACTCAAAATTTGACAAAAATACCTTTCTTTGTATAAATACTTTTTCGTATGGAAAATGTCCAGGAGTTTCGACCAGTAACTTTTTTCAAGCACAATTTATCTCTTAATGGTACTTTTAAGAGGTCATTTTTCGAAATAATATACAGTTTTCTCAAAATTTGGGAAAAACTACTCAAAATTTGACAAAAATACCTCAAAAACTATCTATTTTTAATCCAATTTTTATGAAAATTTAAACATGGATAGAAAATAATTCGAAAAATATTTTAGTGCAAGAAAATTTTGAAAATATGAAAAAAAATTTTAACAATTTTTAACACTTTTTCCTCATCAAACTGTTTTTTTCCTACTGATAGTTAATAATAAGATAAAATTAGCCGAGTACAAAAAAAATTTTTTTATAATATTAATAAATTTTATAGTTTTTAAGTAAAATTATTTTATATAAACTGAAACTCCACTCAGAATCGTTTTATTGAAGAAATAATTTATTGTTTCTTTAAAATTTAACACACACACTTCAAATTCCAGCCTACAAGATAAAAATACCCATAGTGCGAAGTATGTCCTTTTTAGAGTCTATAAGTATATAAATGTCCAGTTAGATAAGTTTCAAATTATACGGAATTCAGTTCTAGCAATTTGCAATAATAATTTGTCTTGGACCCCACAAAACCTGGTGACGTCCATGACTATGGACAAAAATATAAACAACGGACACACGTCATAACACTTTACAACGATGAAAATTGTTGTTCACGTTGTCAAATACGCCTTTATTACAGACAAGATGAATAACTCGGCTTCGCCCGTTATTGTGGTACTTACTTATATATTTTTAATCAGTTTTTATATTATAGGTATACGATGCCTAATCTTTTTTAATCTTTTAGGGTTGAATTTAAAAGCATGGTAACTTCAGTGACAATGGCTTGAATAATGGATTTAAAAAAATTCTACCAAATAAAACGTTTAAGCCTCTTTTACCCCTTTTCGAAAAATTTAAGCGAAAAAATGACATTATCCATTTTTAACCTCTTTTATCCCTTCAATGGTCAAATTATGTAAATAATATCTTAGTGGGTCACTACATCATAGAACGAATGGTTGTTCAATTGGAACTATCAGTTGGTGAATACAATATAAACCACACAATTTGAAGTTATAAAACGCAAAGTTAGTTTAATTAAGTAATTTAAATTACTTTATTGGTTTATAATTAATATAATTTTACATTTATATGCAAATATGCAACAGTATTATTTGTTGGAGGGGATTGGTTAAAAATATAAATTTCTTAAATCTATATAATTAAAAAAACTTTTCACGACCCAACAAAAATTGACTTGAGACCCACCAATGGGTAACATTCTACAATATTTTAAGAAACGCTAATCTAAACAATTATCTGATCATAAAAACAAATAACTCAAAACTGGCAGTGAAATGAGGAAGAAACACCTATATTTCAAACAAACTCAACAGTGTACAAAATTACAATCTGCACACGAAACTGGGCATTTTTTCTCGGCAATCATGATGTAAAATATATTAACAACACCTCACGCTCATTGGAATCTAAAATATAGCTGTAGCCTGAAACAACAATAGAAATTATTTAAATACACAATAAATAAAGTTTATACTATATGAGTACCCACTAATATTTGTTTTCCATTTTGTTTTTCTTTTTGTAATTATAAATTTAGTTATTTTAATGTAATTTTTATTTGATAACATATGGGCTATTACATTCATTATCAGTGTTTATTTCAATGTGTGTTTAAATACATTTTGCGTAATTCTAAATGAAAAATACGCATCTTTAGCATAAGAAATGCACTGTTGTAATTTATAAATTATATATAATATTATAATATTATCATATATATTATCAGAATAGTCTTTAATTTAAATACCTACTATTAGACTAGATCAGCGTTTCTCTTAAGTGTGGGTCGTGACCCACTGGTGAGTCTCGATCAACTTTTGGGGGGTCGCGAGAAATTTGTTTAATTATATAAATTCTCAAAAAATTACGTTTTTAACCTAACTCCACTGTAAAAATGATGGAGTGCCGAGTGGGACATTTGCATACATTTATAAAATTGTATTCATTATAAACCAATTAATTAATAAATTAATAAAGTATTAATATAATTTGGATTTTTAAGAACTACCTTTTTATTTTAAAAATGTAAAACAATGGGGGTCGTGAAAGGTTTTTGAAGAAAAATTTGGGTCGTGGTCCTAAAAAGATTGAGAACCACTGGACTAGATTAAATATTATATTTTTATTCATGAAAAATATATTATGTAACTTAATAGTTATATAAAATAATAATCAGTGGTAACGATAGTAATACATGAGCATAATTATTATTTCTGTTTATATTTTCCGTGTACTATGCGAGACGCAACGAGCAGTAGTGAAAATACTTATTAGTACCTATTACACATTGTCTTTTAGCGTTTACAGTGAGAATCATTTATTGGAGGTAGGATTCTAATGACATAAATAATAGAATTCAAAAATGACCTAACCAAAATGCAAAAATATACTAAAACATCCGAAAACGTTAAAAATAAATCTATATAGGTAGTATTACAGCTACTTAAATGCATGAAAATATTTTAATTTCTCCTAATTTACTCTGTTACTGTGAATGTCCTCAATCGGTGAATGTTGAAAACTATAAATGAAATAAAATTTAAAAAAATATAAATTAGATAATAATAAGTAATTTGTTTTCTTAATAATAATATAATTAAATAATATATTCGTAAATGTAAGTTCCTTTCACTTTATTGGTTATATGCAGATTGACAAAATGCTAAAATCAGTCCAAAATAATTTTTTACGATTTATTTATTTTAAATTTAATATTTTTAAGCATCCTCTTAGTCCGCACAATGTCGTTTTAAACTTCCTTAATCTTACTTTATTAAGAGAACATCGTTTATTACATGAGTTTTTACACAATTTATTAACTGACATTATTGACTACTGTTCGGAGTTGCTGTCCTTAATTAATTTTAGAATAAATAGCCTTAATACTAGAAACCCCTTACCATTTTACCCTGTTTTCTCAAATAAAAATTATATTTTAAATTCCCATCCTAACATTTTGATGAACGCAGGTAATACCCATATATTTTACTTTATTTAATGTACGTATATTGTCGATCATTTATCTTTCTTTTATTATTTATTTATTTATTAATCATTTATTAATTAATATATCTTGTCTTTATTATTTTATTATGTGTATTTCTAATTTAGCTGATAGTACTTTATTATATTAGTTACTTAATAATGCAACCTATATTATGTATTACCATATTATATTACGTAATAGGACACTAGTCTGTTTACAATTATAAAATAATATAAAATAAAATATAGATCGTTAAAAATTAATGATAATTGTGTATTTGCGAGGAAAAGTTAGAAAATATGTAAGCCCCTCCTCCCCACAAAAAAAAATCCTATCTAGTTGTTGTGTACATTTTAGATTCTGAACGAAGTGAAGAAGCTAGTGTTTTTACAATGATGTTTATTTTTTTATTTTTTTTTTCTGTGTACAACTTTTCGTATGGAAATACTTGTCCAAAAGTTTCGATCAATAACTTTTTGAAATCAGATTTGATTCTAGATTGTACTTAAGAGAGATTATTTTTTTAATTTCTCAATTCTTCAATTTTTTTTTTTGGTAGAAACTACTCAAAATTTGAAAATAAAACGACCCGGAAACCATTTTTTTTGTTCCGAATTATATGAAAATTTAATCATAGATAGAAAATAATATAAGAAAGATTTTGGAGTGAGAAAATTTTGAAAATGTAAAAAAAAATTTTGGATATTTTTCTATTATTTTTTTTTTCATTTATTCAAAGAAAATCCCACCCGTCGTGCGAAGTATGTCCGGTTTTTTTTTTTTTTTAATTATATATAACATAGAACTGTAATAATTTATATGGAGATTTACCATACTTACGGCTACTAGCTTCCAAAAATAATTTTTTTCTGCATTTTTTTGTAAAATCATTACTATAACCATTACAATTGGATATTTAAATAGGTAATCTAAGTTTATTCATTACATAGTTATATATTCAATTATATTTTATTACGTGCATTTATCAGACCCATAACTAGGGGGGGCGGCGGAGGGGGCGTTGTCCTCCCTAAACCCAATCTTTGCCCCCTCTAAGAGTATTAAAAATATTAGAAAGACTTTGAAAATATTAGAAAGACCATTAAAATTAATTTTCGCATCGTAAACATTATGATATTTTGAATTATATACTTTATTACTAGTAAATGTATTTTATTACATTTCATTTATCAATCACATTTTGAAAATCTGCGTGGTCCAGTGATAGTTGATACTGTCTAATCCTACCGTTTCTCACAGGGTTATATCCTTTTGTTCGGTCTTTGTCTGGTTTATATTAGATTTGTGCTTCAAAAATTATTCTCTCATGTTAGTAATTCCGTCCTTGTGTACCCATTAATGCTTTCATATGCCCGTTTTAAGTCCCTCATAATATGATACACACACACACACAGTGTTTTTTGTTATTCATTTCCTATTACATCTAATAGAAACTAATAACATACGTGTTATATTTATACAGTTTATACAAAACATCTTTGTACTCATTTCCAGAAGATCACGAGGTGACAAACGAGGTACTAGATCAAAATTAAGTAACTATTTAACAATGTAGACAATTGTGTCTATTACAAGTTTCTTAAATTGTATAACACAATATAATGTAGACGATTCACAAAATGCTCAGGCAGTATTTAAATTATAATAACAATTCCTATTAAACTACGGAAATAGGTATTGTAATAAACGATAAATTTTAATCATTAGTAGGGCTAGGGACTTATAGGAGTTAGTAAGTTATTATGTGGAACAGTTGGAAGTTCGTACCACCAATAGATAAAATGAGTAACACAACTTTCACGAGTGAATTATTAATAATTCTTATTAGAATTTTAATAAATCAGTTTTTTTGTTTCTCCGTGAGAACGTACTTTTCTCAATTCATTCTATTGTACAATAAAACTAGAAATATTTGCGAGACTCAAACATAATAATTTTTGACAGCATCACACGCTTTTATTATTTGCGCTGAACATATTTACTTATACAATTTTTTGTTTATTATACCGTCTTCAATCTGTATACGCGTGTGAGAATAACAAACTTGGAACCTTATGTAAATATTATTTACGCTGCACCTAAACTTTTAAGGTCAGATGGGAACAATAAAACCCCATTCTTAGTTTTATTACTTAATGAAAAATAGACTGCATCCGAATTGCGTGCGAAAAAAAACACAATGTTTGTCGACAACTGAATTGCATTTTTCATAGGCAGATACATAGGCGCCCCGAGAGGGGGGCAAGATGGGGCATTTCCCCCCCTCTGGACTTTTCAAAAATTCTTTTACCTATTAAAATTATATAGGTACTCGTAGATAAATATATTATAGCTATTCTGACTGTATAGATTTATTAATTTTATATAGTCAAAATAATAATAATAAAAAAAAAATACATTCGTATTGCAGATTTCCGTGGTAATTAATATGGCTTTTGAAGAATGCACTTCAAATTTCAAAAAAATCTTTTAGAATTCCGAAAAAAAATGTTGTATACCTTTCACGTAGAATACCAACAAATGCATATTATACAATCTTCCTTAAATTTACTCAAAAAACCAAATTTAAAAATCCAAGAAACTTTTGTCTTATTAGCAATAAAAATTCGCATTTTAATTCGTATTTATTTTGCATTTATAAAAACATTCCATTTATTTAAGTAATGTGTGAATAGTAATAATTATTATAAACAATTGATTGAATAAGAATTGATTTGACTCTGGTTAGGTTAGGTTTTTGACTATTATTTGACTATTGATGAAATTTAATAAAAAAAAAAAATATCGTAAAATTAACTAAAAAAGCAAAATAATTACATAACACAATAAGATCGGTAAAAAATGTGAAATTATATTTTTAAAACCAAAAAATGACGTATTATATAATCATTTGAAAAAAAAATTGTAATTTCCTATAAATTCTCAGCCCCAGTGATAAATATCCTAAAATTCTAATTTATTTTGTAATTCTGTACTTTTTGGGTTTTGAGTTATCATACCCCTACCTGATAACATTCATGCGGACGCCCATGGGCAGATATAACAGTTGTGATATAACGTCATTTAAAGTGTAGATTTTATTATTAATCATTTATACACAATACACATACATGATTCCGCATATTTTCTATATGCATTCCACAAGATTTTAAATGCAAATTCGGATATCGTGACACTTTTAATTTTATTTACAGTTTCTGCACGTGTTTTGGCACTCGTGTTTATGCTCCTCTGCACCCGATCTGTATACGTCCTTCGACTTGCTGTGCAACGTGAGGACATATCGATTTGAAAATCAGTAATTATTATTGCACGTAACTCGGCTCTGCCACAAAAAAATCGCTCACGCAACTCAACACTGTCATGAAAAAACTGCCCAAGGCAACCGCCGGGAAAATAATAATTAAAAATTCATATTAAATTTTTTATATTGTATTTATATGTTTTTATATTTTGTAATTATTACTAAATAATTTTTATGATTTGTTCTCAACATATAATTATTATTAATATCAATTCTATTCTCAAACCTTAATATGTGATATAAGAAATTTAAAATTTAAACTATCACTGTACCTTTGTACAAATGAAATACGCATGTGAGTATAAGCATTTAAATATGTTCGCAAATCAAAAATAGAGTGTTAATTTAAGCAATGTAAAATAAAGTAAAAAATTATTTTCCTTCTTAATTATTTAAAATTATCAAATGAAAAAAAAAGTGTGCACTTCGCACCACGGGTGGGATACACTTGATGGGTGTGTTACTAAATAAACAATAAATCATTTCTTTAGTAAAACGATTCTGAGTGGAGCTCAACTAATACTCAATAATAATTATCAGTTTTCAAGAATTAAACTAAAAATAATTTTGTTACATACAACATATACCTAATATATATATATATACTTAATGTATATTTCAAAAATAATTTCAAATTACAATAAAATATAAACATCATAATAAAATAAAGTAAAATAAAGTGGCTTTAATTATCATAAATCAACATTTATACACTGTAACATAATTTGTGCTAATGTTTAACGTGGCACCTCTGGTCAGTCACGATTAAAAAAATTCAAAATATTTAGTCTACCTGATTCGAACCCAGTACCGTCGCATTTTAATACTGACTCTTTAATCCCTGCATTTAATAACAGCATTGAAAACCGTTGAAATAGTAAGTATTTAATAAAATAACCGAAAATATTGCATTTTAAGAATAGAATAGAATAAATAGAAAACTATTGATGCACGTGTATTCTAATTTACACCATCGTATTTAGCGTCAAAAATACATAAGATGGCGATAAAACATTATCAACCTTTTTAGGTGTAGATAAACTAGAAATATTTCATAATATTTGTCTGTACTTTGTTCTATTTTTTTTTCAATTAAACCCATTTTCTTTTATGTACGATAAAGTGTGTAATTTTAAGTAAAACTAACGAATTTCGTCAAAATTCCAACTTTAAACGGTTACAGAGAAAAAAGTTGAATCACGATTTTGAAAACTTTTTCCAGGTCATTAAGACATATATATGTAAAGTGAGATTGTACTAAATTTTGAAGTCATAATAACAAGAATCCAACATTTTATTACATAAAAATTAACAAAAAGCGAGAAATTTTCAAATTTTTCAAAATTATGTACTTAACTCAAAATTGATCAAATCTTTTTGAAATTTTTATAAAATATTCCCGTAACTAGTTTTAGTAGTTAGTGAATGTTTGAAGTTTCTATTTGCATTAGTTTTGATGTTATGCTTAAAAGCAATTTTTAATACTACGGTAATTGCATATTTTGTCATTTTTCGACAGGTTTTCAACGTTATAGGAAAAGTTATTAAGAAATTTGAAAAATTACCTTTTTAAAGTACCATTTGGGTGAGTCAATGATTGAAATCACGAGTATTTCTATGCGAAAAAGTGTTTAGAGAAAGAGAAAAAAAAATAAACATCATTGTAAAAACATAAGCTTCTTAGCTACCACTCAGAATCTAATTCGTATACTACATAATACAGTACCTATACTTTATAATATAACCTTTAACATATTTTGCTTTCTAAATGATTTTAGAGCATTAATTAATTAAATTTTAACGACACCCGGTTTCAAGTATAATATATTCACCTAGTATTGTTAATTTGTGTCGATGATCGTAGTTTTTTTTATACATGCTTAAGTACAACCGTTATATATATATATATATATTAGATAATATAAATTTTATATACATTTGTATTTCTATATTGTATATTATATAACTTTTATGGTTTTTTTCTTACATTTCATGAATTTTAATCAACTGATAAGTATTACATTGTAACAGTGTAACATACGATGATTTATTCAGCCATTATTTGTAGCTTAATTTACTTGATAGCTATCAAGTTGTCACGTGAAAGCTGATCGCTCAATCAGATATTCCGATTTTATGGTTAAATTTATATATACTCAGAACACCCAAGATGTCTTAAAAATATCAAATATCTTGTAATTTAATAAAATTTTAAGTACAATTTTAAATCTCGGCGGTGTTCATATGAATATATTTTTTCTCTCTTCGTGTTTTCACGTTTCTCGATCCTAAAAATTGACCAACAATCATTCAACTATAGGCGTAACTAAGTGAAGACTAAGGAGGAGATAAGCCTCCCCCGAAAAAAATCACTCATAGCCAACCCCCCCCCCAGATTTTTTTGAAAATTGTTAAATGTTAATGTACTTTGCGAGGCTAAATCAATAAATAAACATTTTAACCCCCCAAATTTTTTGTCCCAATTGCGCTAATACATTCAACCTCGTTATAGATTAGTTTTCCGTTACTATTTTCAGTAATTAATTCCAAGTACTTTGCTTTAATGTTAATATTGAAAAAAGTAAAATAAAAATGATAAAAATGCCAATTATAATACAAGTAAACCCGTAAAAATATGAAATTATTATATAACTTTCAACCCTATAAGTCTTAAAACAATATATTACAAATATAACAATGATTTTATACTTAATTTTATCTTTAATTGTGATTAAAAACTATTCATTAAGCAAATATTTATGAAAATTTTAGTCTGTAAGAAAACACGGGTACAATTTTTTTGGCCAAGATAAATCTCAATCGATTTGAAAAGAAAGCGTTATTATATAAAGACACATTTTACTTGAAAACTACTTGTTTTGAAATAAAACGCCTACACAAAATAATTAGTTTACCTAAATTTTATGAAACTTGGATCATAGGTAGATAAATATACAGTGAATCGTTTGGTTTATGATATTTTTATAGGTTTAATATCTAAAATTTTAATGGAAAAAACTACAAATTTTCAAATTTAATTTCAAAATTGATCAAATATTTTTGAAAATGTAATCAACTTTATACTTATTACAGTATAGTTGATAATTGGTAAAAATGTGTTATTACTATTGTTTCCATTGCAATTAGTACTAAATCATAGTATACTCAGTGCTTGAATTGGGGGAGGTTGCGAGGGAACGGAGTACCCATTCTTTTTCTTAAATATTTTAGTGTTCTCCTACTAATTTTTCAAAAATCATCCCACGGGGATATTCCAATTTTTTAGGGGATGCTATTTTTTTTAGACTTATGCGTCCTTCTTATATTTTTTTTCCATTTCAAGCACTAAGTGTACTATAATTGATTTCTTCAATATCTAGTTCATAATCTAGTCTGAGGTAAATTTTAAAGTTTTTACTTATATTTTCAGTCGCTTTCCTTTAAGCTTCCATGAAATAGTATGAAGAGTATCGCGAATTTCTGATTTATACATTTCTGGACGAAAATTTTGAATAGATGTTATTACCCGAAAAACGAAATTGACAAAAAAAAGTTTTTTGCTTGATTAAAATAGGCGAGGAAAGATAAAATTTTCTTGATGATATGTGTTTCACATTTCGCTTATAATGAATACATAATATTAATATACCTTTATTTAGTTAATATATTATGGGAGTGCAGGAGTGAGGTTCATATCATCAAGGTAGCCTTAATAAAATTATTTAACAATATTTATTATTGTAATTATTTAATAATTATTTTAATTTTTTTTATGTAGGTATACTTTACAACAAATCAATAAATGTATTAATTTAATAAAAACTGTACTTTATGACTCTTGGACTTTATAATTAATATTATCGTATTACACTACATTATATTTAGAACTTTAAATTTAAGTATTATGAAAGGGTTGAACTTTTAGAAAGAGACCATGTAGAAAATTCTACAAAATTAAAAAGTATGTACATCGCTCGTTGGGGTGTTCTTCGCACGTCGGGTGGGATTCTCTTGACGGGTGTATTGAATTTTAAAGAAACGATAAATCATCTCTTCAATAAAACGATTCTGAACAAAGGTTAGGTTATTTTATGAATTTAACTATCCAAATTACCTTCGGGTTACTATAACATCATAAAAACTCATTAGCAGCTTTATTTTAGCACTTTAGAAAAACTATTTGTATACACGTCAATAATTGTTGACATTCGTCTAATATCATACGGTTACATTATTATGCTCATGCCGAGTGTCATATGCATAAATAAATAAAAAATTATTATGCTATGTATACGTATATTTTAAAACATATATTATTGACACAGAAATAATAACAATAATAACAACAAAAAACAATGATTATGTATAACTATTGTTAAATATATTATAATACGTGTCGATTATAATACGAATATTATGCATAATGTCTACGTTATATCCTGAAAGGTCATGTGCTTTACATTTTAGATTCTAAACTAAGTGAAGAAGCTAGTATTTTTACAACGATGTTTATTTTTTTTCTTCTTTTAGATTTTTAGCAAAGCAATGAATGTATTGGTTTTACAAATCTGTGTGTTTATTTATTTTTAATTTTTTTTTTCTTTTTTTTCCGTACGTTTGGAAACACTTTTTTGGATGGAGATACTGATCCAAAAGTATCGAACAGTATTTCTATAGATTGGAAATTTCATATAGATGGTACTTTTAGAAGGTAATTTATCAAAAAATATTCAATGCTTTTTCTAAACGTACGCCTAGACTACCCAAAAATTGAAGAAAATGGTAAAAAAAACCTTAACCCAAATTTTCATAAATTCAATTTTATTTTTTTAACATAACTTCAAAAATAATATAGGTGGAAAGATGAATCATTCACCAACTATTAAAAATAGTTGAGCACATACATTCTAAAATTTTCAAAAACATTTGACCGATTTTGAAGTAAATACGGTAATTTTTTTATGAAATAACACTTAATTGCATATGAAAAATAATTGGTTCAATCGATCTTTATAAAATTTGGTGTGTAGATGGAGAATTACATTGCGAATTTTTGAGTTTGAGAACATTTTTCATGGACGAATATTTAAAAAATTTACAAGGTATTGATTGAAAAAAATCGAAAAACATATTATACATTTTTAATGCTTTATATAATTTATTCTAAATAAAAATAGACGTAGATTACTCTTGTAAAAAAAGTAAAGTAAAGAGAAGTAAAGTGAAGTATAGACAAAAAAGATGGACATTCTTCACACCACGGATATTCTTTGCTCTTCGGGTCAGATACTCTTGGTGAGTGAGTATAAAATTATGACTATTATTGTTCTTTCTATTATTAACTTCATTCGTTTTAGAATTGTCTTATTGAAGAAATGATTCATCGTTTCTTTAAAACTCTACACGAGAGCATCAGACCCGAGGAGCGAAGAATATCCACGGTGCGAGTATGTCCGACTTTCTTGCCTATACTTTACTTTTTTGTTTATAATACACACGTGAATAGTGGCATGCACGCCGTATAATATCATTTTGCGGTCTTTAATTGCTTTTAGTGTTGCGTTTCTGTTAATTAACTGTCAAACAGATATGGCAATATACCCAACCTGTATAGGTATACCACACTAAAAGCTAATTTAATGTGTCGGCGGAATGTGTCTTTTATACGTTTATATTCCATATGGGTCGCCGGCCCCAAAAACCAGCGGGTTGCTCTCTCGCAGTCTGTGCTGCCGGGTTCGGCAGGTAGATATGTGTTCACAAGTGTTTGAGTGTATGTATATGTTTGTGTGTGTGTGTGTGTGTGTGTGTAGCAGTGTTTTTAATTACATTTTTAACCTCACAGCGTATATAATTTCACATTCGGAGAAAACATACGCATTATATTACTATAATAATATTATGGGTCTATATAGTTTTTTTACTATCATTAATATTATTGTTACAACCTTCATTTCGTTACTACGGAAAACCACAATAATATCATTAGTTATAAAAATAATAAATGATAAATTACAAATCTATATTAATACAATGAATTTTGGTTTTTCGCAAATAGAGTCCCAATTAGGCACATGTAATCAACTGTTAAATTTAGTCAGAATTATTTCAATATGCCTGGTGAACCGAATCCCAAATAAAATATAAAACTGTACCTGTTAAATTTAAATTAAATTAATTATACATTAATTCAATCGACGGTAATTTTAATATAAATTTATATCAAATTTGTTCTAAAGGGGAACACAAGTGTACAAAAACTGTACTCAATCGTTGTATGGAAATAATAATAATTGTTGAAGCATATTCTTGTTAATTAATATATTATAATTTTAAACCAGTTTACTTCACATAACATTTTATCTCAATCTCATAGAGAATACCCACCTTTGTTCAATTGAAATTAAATGAATTTTTTTCATTTAATTTTTATTTAATTAATAATTTTCATAAATTATATATTTTAATGGTTGGTCAAAAAGAGGAAGAAACAGCAACTGTCTACCACGTAGAGTTCGAGAATATGTACGTATTATAAGGCTGTATCAATATGTGAAAATCTAATATATGAAAGAACTATTGAGTTAATGGCAAATCAAAGTAATGGCAACGACATAGTTGAAAATGCATCAAGTAATATGGAAGTCCCAATCCCGCCTGTTACAGGGAATAGCAGTGGTGGTATTTGCTGTAACAATTTGATTGCACCTATACAATTAGCTCCGTTAAGTGTGCCGACATTCTTGGGAATTTATTTTCAATTAACCCCGGCGCATTTCCTCTTTGGTGAACCTACTTGTTCATTACCCGAACTAGACTTACAGTATCTGATAATCGTTTGAAAAGGAGTGAACACGTTTCCCGACTGACTCAGTGTCTTTGGAAACTATGGAAAGACGAATATTTATTCCAACTGTATACCAAAAAAAAAAAAAATTGATTATCTAATAAAGGGCCCACTTTAATCGTGGTACACTTGTTGTAATGAAGAAGAAAATATCTCTCCATTATCATGGTGCGTCCTGTTTCGTAGAAAAATAATTTAAAAGATCAGTATGCAAATTATGTCTACTTCCATTTAAGGAAAATGGTTAAAATATTGCAAAGTAAAAAAAAAAAAAATTATTTTTTCTTTCCAATTGTTATAATAGAATATTTTGGTTGTTACATTATTAACTTATAGTAATTTTTTTTTTTTTTATTTCGTGTTGTGGTATACACGAAGTAAGTATAAAATATTAATTGTTTTATGTATTATCACTTTTGTGCCAATTCGTTATATTATATTATTTGTAAAATTACTTTAATTATCCAAGGCAAGTGGCATGTTGACGCGTATTTTGTTAATAATTAACAAAATATTAATTATTAATATTGTAATATTGTAAACGGGTTTATTGTCACATACTATTTCATCTCATAGAGAGTACTTCAGTTTAATTAAATGTTCACCTATGTTTAATTAAATGCGTCCAACTGCCAATCGCTTATATAATAAATTTCTTCTCAAAATAAAATATAGTGTTAACGTATTATTATAGTCCACTAAAAGTTCGTAAAGTAACAATAATTTTAGCCTTATTATTGATTTTTGTATATTTTTATTATTGATGCACTTTGTATTCACCTGTACATTAATATTAATAAATGTGATATTGCATACCTCCAAGAAATCAGTGAAATGCGCGAATCGATTGTCGGGTCATAGGTATGTGTTAGATTTGGAAGAAAAACTCGATGTTCAAGAGATAAGGATGGTTAATAATTATGTTATAATTATTGTAACATTTAATCGTTTACCTCTCACATACCGTGGATGCGTATGTAATGTAATTTTTGAATGTTGAAAAAATATTTCAAAAAATTCAAACCCATACAGAGATTTTATCTGCACGGATCGATAACCGAATAATATGTCCATTGTTAATGCCGGGAAAGAGACTATTTACAATGCGGTGTACAATCGTATATTACCTGGCACTATAAGACGTGTTACACGAACGATCGACGTGTACAAGATATCTCACGAAAATTTATAAACGCAGTGTAACCACATGGGATGACGTTTCCAAACTTCACGTTTCCGGTGCTGTAAATCGGTAAATCATTATCGACGGACATTCAGAATACAAATCACTACCCGTGTCAGGCACTGTGTGGTTTTTTTACACCCGTGGCGTGTAGGGGCACCTCTTCACACGGTTCCTGGGGATATACGTACCGGAATAACTGAGAGTCATTTATTAATTTTTTTATCACGCCCTCGAGATCTAATGAAAAGACATTCGGGTCGTTATTCGGAAAAAGGCCACTGTGCGAATGAACTCGACGCGTTTCATTTGTCTTTTTGTCACGAAAAAAAATATAAAAAATGCCGGACATACTTCGCACGATGGGTGGGATTCTCTTGACGGGTATATTTAATTTTAAAGAAACGATAGATCATTTCTTCAATAAAACGATTCTGAACAAGGGAAGTTAATAATATAAAAAATAAATGAGAAAAAAAAATGTTAGAAAAATGTCCAAAATTTTTTTTCACATTTTCAAAATTTTCTTGAGCCAAAATCTTTCTTACATGATTTTCTATCTATGTTT
>JAIPRM010000171.1:55585-74920 GCA_025469315.1 Stegophylla sp. TES_Ste_2020 | reverse complement strand
TAAAGTACAATCTAGAGGCGAATCCGGTTTCAAAAAGTTATTGATCGAAACTTTTGGACAAGTATTTCTATACGAAAAAGTGTTAACAGAAAAAAAAAAAAGAAAAAAAAAATAAACATCATTGTAAAAACACTAGCTTCTTCACTTTGTTCAGAATCTAAAAGTTAATTAAAATTTTTCCCGCGTGTCACTGAAATTCAGCTTACATACCAACTTAGGCACGCGTTCCATATAGGTTCGCCACGACTACTGTATAGGCTTGCACGCCACGTCGTATTTTATCATTTAAATTTTAATCGTTTGTAATAAGGCCCATATGTAGCTAAGAAGCTATGAATCGGTTTAAAAAATGTATTTTTTTGTCGTAGTCGTAAAACACATTTCGAAAATCGATTCGCTATTGTCATCTACGCTCGTTATGTCGTATGAAATATGTAACTTTTTAAATTTTTTAATTCAATTGTCTGTATAGCAGTCCGCCGGGTAGTCAAAGGTGCAAAAATGGTTCCAAACGCACATGGAAACCAACTGTCGAGGGCGGTGGACTCGATTATACACAAAAATTTTAAATTCTAATTAACTATCCAGGCCAGCGCACACACTGCATCGATCAACAACCGCGCGCTGAGCACTTTGTGCAATTCGATTTAACCACCGGGCTAACAACAACGCACCGCATAGTTCAAGACGTGGGATGGATAAATTTTTTATAGATGCCAATTTTGTTTTAGCGCCTAACGAAAAGATTTTCACTACTGACACATCCGACGCAAACTCGTAAATAAATTACGGCCGCTTATCCCCGCCCAGAGATGTCGCAAAACCCACACAATTGACAGGACAGAATGAGGGATGTATACAGCAAAACCGCGGAATAGAAATGCTAAATACACTGGGCAATTCATCCAGAAATCTACGCCATTCCATGTTGATGTCATGCAATCATCGTCCCATGCAATTTTTGACAGCCAAATTCGCTGCATTAGGTACTTAAGGAAAGAAAACAACGGGACTAAGAAAACCAAAAGGGTCAACTTTGATGATATAGGTAGCTTAAAAACATCTCCACGAGGCTTCCACTGAACACTTTCGGGATCCCGTCGTCGTTTGCATCCATTAGGATGGCGTCGACTAACCGATCTTCAGGTGGAACCTTTTCTAACACCTCATCGAGATCCATCAACCATTTTTTTAGGTGGAAACCCGCATATTAATTAATGAGACCTGAGATTTTAACAAATCATCGGATGTGTCTGCACCATAAAAATATCATCTACATAAGTTTGCATTTTCAGCGCCTCCCTGACATTAGGACCACTTAAACAATCACGATCAGCAAATATGTTTTCCTACACGAAATGCCAAATATGGCGCACAGTTCACACCGTAGATGACTGTATTTAATTCGAATTCTTTTAGCTCATCGGTGGATGAAGATCGCCAAAAAATATGCTGAAACGGTCGGTGATATTCGTCATTAACAAGAATTTGACGATACATTTTACACACGTCAGCAGTGAATATATAGCGAAAACTACTAAAATACGGAGTAAAATATCGACATTATCTAATTGTAATTTCGCACCAGTGTGCAGGCGATTATTTATAATGGTCGGCCCGAATGACATGACGCTGAAGCGTCAAAGACTACGCGTACTTTCGACACGTCCGTGGCATCCTTTAAAACTGCGTGGTGAGGAATGAAGTATGACCCAGGTCGCGTTACAACTGACATATGACCCAACCTTAAATATTCCTGCATGAAAATGCGGTAAGACTCGTATAAATCGGCATTAGCTTGAAGTTAGCGCTCGAGATTTAAAAATTGTTTCATAGCAACTTAACGTGACCCGTCAAACATGTCGGGCACCGGTGGGGAACGAAAGGGTAACGGAACAGAAAACCGGCTATCACTGAGGCGCAACATCTGGCTACAAAACAAAGCCTCACAATGACCCTGTTTAGAGAACTCAACGGGAGCGGGTTCAGGTTTCTCTGCCTGCCAAAACTTTTGGAATGTGTCCTCTAAGGACACCGTTAGTGACACCAGCCCTTTCTGGGACTCACCGTATGGCGGATAACCGTAAAAAATATTGAATATTCAAAAGAAAAATAATTAGAAAACTATTGATATGTGAAGATTTTAATTCACATCATCATACTCAGTGTCAAAAAATATATAATATGGCAAAAATATTACTAGCCTTTTTGGATGTTCGTAAACTAGAAATGTGTACCATAATATTATTTGTCCGCACTTTTTCCACAAAAATTGCTGACCTAATAAGATCATAAAGAAAATTAAAAGCAATATCAAAGTTAAAATCTTTGATATAACAGTATTAGCTACATAAATTAAAGACAATAGAGAAAAAATTAATTTAATTTATTAAGAATTCGATTCATTAATTATTTAATATTACAATTATTTCCTGTTTATTCTAATTAAAAAAATACATGATATTTGCAAACATAATTTCAAAATTAAAATCATACCTCAACATTATTATATAAGATAATCAATCTAGTTTTAATGTTATTTTGACATTATCGTATACTACTATATAAACAAATTATATTACCTACACAATACTCCTTAAACATTATTTTCGATAACTCTGTTCAAAATACTTTATATATTGAGAAATGGAAACTGATGAGGAACAATATAATCAGATAAATATTGCTGTGAAGAATTTGGAGATAAATCTGCACCATCATTTAAGCTGCACACAAGAGATGTTTCAATAGGAGGATGTATTCCTGGAAAACATGAGTTTTCTTCACACTCTATCTTAAAATTTGATGCTGAAGCCTCTTGTAGAACACTCTCTGGTATATCAACACTGCTTAAATCCAAATTGTCAGAATAAACCATCATAGAATATGATACTGTATCTTCTAGACTAGGAGGGTCTATATATTCTTGTTTTAATTGTTGTACTTTTTTTTCTTCGTTCATGACTGCCATTGGAGAAGAACGGCTATTATCTTCTACAAAACGTTTAATTTTAATAGATTTAGTATTTACATAATTATGAAAATTAATTTGATGACGTCGTAAATTTGATGCAAATTTAAATACTCGTTTACAATGGAAAACATGGCATGCATATTTTTTGGTTTCCGCATGATTTTTCATATGTCTAATTAATATAGATTTTAACTTAAAATTATCGCCACACTCGTTACAGACAAAATGTTTTTCTTCGTTATGTATAGCAATTTGGTGATCTTGCAAAGCATGTTTACGATAAAAACAAGCACCACAATGTTCACATACATAATTCCTAATTTGTATATGAGAATTTTTGTGTCTTTTATAGTTGTTGTTGTACTGAAAACTTTGACCACACAAATTACAAATATAATTATTATATTGTTTAAAATGAATTTGTTTCATGTGAGATGATAAATTAAATTTATAATAGAATATCTTAGGACAGTGAGCACAATAAAATAGATTATCAACATTATTAGCTGAGTGAATAACGGTTTTCATATGACGCTTGTAATATTTCTTCTTCTCAAATGATTTTTTACACTCAATGCATTCATAAACACCTGAAATCAAACACAAAATGTTTAAAAATAAATCAATGAATAAGATAAAAAAAATAATTTAGAAATATATTAAAAGAAACAGAGTTATATGTAAAGAAATACTTTAACTTAAGTAAATAATAATTGAAGTGAAATAAAACAACTTTAAATGTAATGGTAAGGACTAATATTAATTTGTTCAATTAAATCATACCATTTAATATTTTGAAATTTATATGGTTTTTTTTTTTTTCTATCGATCTTAATTTAACCTGACAATATAGGCCATTAGTTATATTTTAAATCACTTTTTTTTTTAGATTCTGAAAGAAGTGAAGAAGCTTATGATTTTACAATGATGTTTATTTTTTTTTATATATATATATATATATTCAATTTTATAAATTTAAGTTTTTTAAGAATATTAAGACTTAGTTTATGGTGTGTCCTAGTGCTGCGTCTAGGGTTATTATATTTCTAATTAACATCCAAAAGGTTGGTAAGTAATGTTTTTTTGCCATTTTATGTATTTTTCGACGCTGAACACGATGGTGTAAATTAAAATCCACGTACACCAATATTTTTTTTATTTTTTTATTCTATTTTGAAAATTCAATATTTTCGGTTATTATATTAACTACCTACTGTTTCAACGGTTATTAACGCTATTATTGTGGAGCATTGGTTAAGACATCAGTATTAAAATGAGACGAAACATGGTTCGAATTTTGCCCGGTATAATAAATATTTTGCACTTTTTTCAACCATGACAGACCAGTGGTATCACGATAAACATTAGTACAAATTATGTTATGGTGCATAAATGTTTATTTACTATAATGACCCAATGCACCCCCATGGCAACGCCACTGTAGCTGCACATTTTATTAAATTAAATACAAAATATTAAAATATTGTATTAATATAGTGCTGATAAGTTAAAAACATGTTAGTTAATATCAAAATAATTACTTGATAACATTTACTGAGTAACACTACATGAATACCTAATTACTAATTAGGGAAGTTAGTGTATTGAATACAAAATATTAGGCATACCTGTAGTTGACTGTTTACTTTTCAGACTGTTGTTCACTAGTGGTATTGAAACACACTGTTTCATATGTTTGTTCAACTTTTTAGAATTTGCAAATTGTTCATTACAATTGAAACAACAATACGTACTGTGCCTCTGTAAGTAGTCATTTTAATTAATTAATCAAGATAACCACAAACCTAAAATATCCAATAATATTCTTACTTGTAAATGTAATTTATATTGTTGGTTCCGAGTGAATACCTCTCCACATTTGTGGCACACAAAGCCATCACCGTGCTTGACTGTCTTAATATGATCCCGTAATTCATGTTCGTTGTCAAATGGCTGTCCACAATCAAGACAAATGTGACCTGTATCCTTGTGCACGGTCTTGTAATGTAAGTGCAACGAACGTTTTTGAACAAACGTCTTAACACAGTATTTGCATTCCAACAAGACAGATTCCAATTTAGATCCATGAGCTGAAGACATGTGAGCGACCAACATCTTACGGCTGTTACATGACAAATTGCAAACATGACAACTGTTCCGCAAATGACCATTGACGTGCAGATCATAATGACGACGGTTTGTAAACGTTTTCTCGCAATGACCACAACCATAATTTTCAGGCATTGTCGTAGATGCAGACCAGGAATGAAAACAATAGTAATAATATTTATATTAAGAATGTAATGCTTAAAAATATGCAAGTAACTAATAATAAAAATATATAAATATACAAAACAAAATAATAATTACAGAAAACACTATTTATTAATTTAAAAAAATATATATTTCCCTATGTAATTCTCCCGGCAATTCGGTATTGTTTAATTGAGACTCCAGTAGTTCAGTAAGTTGAAGTCTTCAGAAAAAATTTTAGCCCAGTTTAAAGTTTAATCAGTGGATAAACTAGTTATAGGAAGATATTATTATGTATGATAACCATTATTATCAATCACGGACTATAATAGTCATATCATAGTCATATCATAGTCGTCAATGCTAAACATTTCATAATCATAATCAATGCTCCATAGATAAAATAATATTTTTAAAATAATTTGATTTTGGTATAGAATAATCTAAGACCATGTTGAGTGAGAATGACATAGAAATTAAATTAATAATTTACTCTAGCAGCCTGCTGTAAGTTGTAACTATTGCTACTCCTGAATATAGGTATCTAATAGTTTACATTGTAAACTTTATCATTTCATTTGATGTTAATTATTCTTTAAAAATGCGTTGTTGTATTCCCTTTTGTAATAGTAAAGGGAATAGTTGTTTTGGTATACCCAAAAATAGTAATTTAATCAATTTATGGGAAGCTTCACTACAACTAAAATTAAAACCTTCGTACAGAATATGTTCAAATCATTTTAAGCACGAAGACGTTATTAAAACATGGGAATCTGGAAAAGGTCTTAGCAAATACACGGTAGGTTAATTTATTTTTAACAATTAATATTAGGATTTTAAAATGAACATAATAACTTCTAACATAATATAGTTATTTATTAATTATTATAACGTTTGTAAAAGTACTTATTCTTGAAGATTTGTTTAAAAAGAGCAAGACTTCGCGAAGGAGCTATTCCGACAAGGAGAAATGTATCTCAAGACACATTAGCAATCACTGATACACCTGAAATAATTTCAGCTCCACCTCAGAAGAAAAAGGTAAACATTTAAGAGTATTTAGTACAATAAATTTAATGTATTAACCAATAAATAATAAATTATTTACAATATATTTAGACTCTAGAGAATATAAATTTACAAAGTATACAAGACGATCATTGTTATTGTGCAGTAAATACATCAAACAATACATTTGCCATATTTGATAAAAGTAATATATCATCTGAAAATTTGGACAAATTTGAACATAGCACATCAAAGCTGAAGGTATAATATATTAAGTATATTGAATAGATTTTTAAATGTGTTAGATTTTATTATGAATTTTATCTATAAATTTAAATTAAAAATATGTTTTTTAGCCAGTCACAACTGATTTGTTTAAAATTGTTTTCAAAAATATAAACCTACTTAATGTTCCACCAAAATGGTTCTCAGATATAAGTTTTTTACACAATAATGACAAAATAGCTGCATTTCACAAATTGAGCCCATTTGCAAAAGATTTTTCAAGATGTATAGAAAAACAAATTGTTTTAACCAAAGGTCAGTTGTAAAAAAATTACTATTCATTAATATTCATTCAATAAAATAACATTGTATGGCTCAGTATTTTAATATTGATGACATTTAATAGATTCCACTATATTCTTAAATGTGTATGGAAAAGAAATTGATTTTGAATATATTGGTTTACCAAAAGATTATAAGCCGGAGAGTTTTGGAGATCTTGAAAACATTATTAAAACGTTAGACCTACTAAATATATGCCGAGGAGCATTATCGTCAAATAATTTTAACAACATAAAATCCACATTTGGTCTACCATTAGTGGAATTATTTGGTCAGTGGCATCATTTGAAGTGTTCCAGAATACTTGGTCAAAATAGTAAAAGGTAATTCATATTGCAAATATAATGTAATATATAATCTATTTTAATTATTGGACAAAATAAACTAATGTATAATGAGTTAACAACAACAACATATTTAAGTTTGATATTATTTATTTTTAGTGATGTATGTTTATGGTGTAAACGTCTATGGTATTGTTTGAAAAATAAAATTTGTAGATCAACCACAAACAAACAAAAACAAAAAACACCTAAAAAAGTAAAAAGTAAAAATGCTGTTGTTGTTAAACAAAAGTTGAAGACCTATTAGAAGATGATATATTCAATTTCGTAATAATTTATACAAACAGCAAATGAAAACTAAAGAAATTTCGCAATGAAGTCTCCACAAAATACTATTGAAGTACTAAAATGTTCTAGTGACAAACAAAAATAATTTTTAAATTATAAATGCTTCAAAAATCAAATATTCAAAAAAATATTAATTTTTTTTTTTGAAAAATGATTGCTGTTATGTTTATTGTTTTACATAAGGAATTATGTATAACTACTGTTATTCATTAAACTGAATTTCAAATTGTATTTTTCATATTTGTTTTATATCACCTTGTAGATATTCATTTTTAAGAGATTGTAACATTTTACCATGTTATTGTCCTAAATTCTGCTGTGTCAAAAATTCAAAACTGATTGAATAAATGATAATAATTGCTAGTGTTAAAGCTTATTTCAAAATTACTAAACAGCATTTTGAGTTGAATAATCATTCAAATATGAAGACCTAATATGGTACTCTGGTCTTTCACTTTATTATTATATCCATACTCCTATTGATTAGAATTAATAAACTTTTATACAAATTTAAAATTATAACTACAGCTCAATTAACAAGAAATGGCAATTTTTTTTTTTTTTTAATACTTTGTGAAATTAGTGATTTCTTGTTTAAAAACTGAAAGTTTTATCACGGTCAATTAAAAAAAAGTAAAGTAAAATATAAGCAAGGAAGCCAGATATACTTTGCACCACAGGTATTCTTTGCTTCTTAGGTCAGGGGCGTGTAAAATTATCCTATCTTAGGATAGGTGTGTAAAATTCTAAAGGAACCTACCCATATGATTTGTGCATAGACTTTACTAGACCATCTTCAAAAGCAGTATAGTTATTGACCATCGCTTTAATACCAATTTCCAGTAAATAAGCAAAAAAATGCCTCAGCAATATTATTGTAAGTACTCAAATGCATTATTTTTAGCTGAATGTGAAACATATCTTTCTGAGAACAAAATCTAAATCAAGTAATACATTTATTTATGAAATTTTAATTTTGCATTTATTCATCGGTTTTAATTTTTTGAATCATTTTTTTTTCCTTTTTAATTCATTTTTTTCATCAAATTCCATCAATTAAAATGTTTATATATATGTTTTAGATTTTGAGCAGAGCAAAGAAGCTTTTGATTTCATAATAATGTTTATTTTTTTTTTCTCTCTCTTTCTCGAAACAATCGTATAGGAATACTTGTCCAAAAGTTTTGATCAGAAATTTTAAAGATTCAAAATGACACCCAAAGGAAACACACCACATCCAGAATCACTTTAGAGAGAAAATTTTTTTAATTTCTCAATACTCTTTCTATGTGTAAAGGAAAACAACTGGAAAATTAATAAAAAAAAAAAAAAAAGAGTATATCTGTTATCGCATTTTTGTAAAACTGAAATTTATTTACATAATTTCAAAACAATGAGGATAGAAACTTGAAACTTTCACCAAGTACTAAATATGGTCATGAGAACACTTCATAAAAATTTCAAAAACATTTTATCAATTTTGAGTTAATTATAGCATTTTGAAAATAATAGAAATTTCTCGTTTTTTATAAGTTTTTATTTCATAAAATTTTCAATTCTAGATATTAAGACTTGAAAATGTAATATGATCTCACTCACATTTATATTTAATTGACTTAAAAAAAAATTTCAAAAATTGTAAGTCAAAATTTTTTCTTTTCTGTAACTGAAATTGGCATTTTGATATAATTCATTAGTTTTACCTAAAATAACTCACTTTAACAAACTTAAAAAAAAAAAAATGGCTAAGTCAATCTTTATGAAATTTAGTACTAGGTGGAGTATTATTTCATTGCAAATATTTTGATGCTATGTATAAGTTTTTTTATGGACATCAAAATCACACGAGAGTGTGATTGAAAAAAATGTGAAAAAGTATGGACAAATAGTGTAGTATATTATCTAATTTCTAGTGTCTGAACATGCAATGTTTTTCACCATTTTATGTATTTTTTGACGCTGAGTATCAGTGGAGTAATTAGGAATTGGTTCTGGGTTAGGATAAGTTAATATTATAGTATTAGCTCACAACCCCTTTTCACCATTCTATTTCATAAATCATAATATTAGATTAATTTATTATTATAAATTAAATGAACCAAAAATGAGACCAAAATTAAATGAACATAAAATCATACCAGTACTGAATGTACCAGCAAGAAACGAAAACGAATTAATAAAATAAAATTTTTATTGTTTAAATCATTCCATTTAAATTTTATGTTAACTCGTAGAAAAGGCAGTTAGATTTTGCTACATGAAATTTCTAATTAATGAATTCTTGTAAATTGTCATTAACATTGATTATAATTTTATATTTAAATAATTAAAGTAGAAATTTTTAGGTGAATAACCCCCTTGAAAAAATCCAAGTCCGCCACTGGCGAAGAATATCCGTGGTGCAAAATAGGTCTGGCTTTCTTGTCTACACTTTACTTCACTTTTTTAATGATGTGAATTCCATTTACAGATGTGATAATTTTAACTTAGATTGCATAAAATTCATACAGTTGAGTAGCACGGACACATTGCATGAATATTACACTCATGTACCTACTTTAATATATTTTTATTCACACAATATAATTATTATAAATTGTTATCAATTACCTCAGTGTTTGGATTACAATAATTTTTTTCAGCATAGTTAAATTTTACCTGAATTATTCTGTTGCAAGATTGATACCAAATATGTAAGTATTTCTATTATTTTTTTTTTTCTTGTCTAAAATTGAGGGGTAGCAAAACTTAATTTTGTCATAGTATCATTAAAAATATTGCGATATTGTATTTCAACAGAATTTAATAGTCAATGGTAAAATAAGCTTTATATAATATTGAAGATCGTAATCAAGTGCATATTTTTTCAAATCTTTTATATTATATAATAATTATAATACATATATACCATACTTTACCTACAGCTGTAAATATATTACATATTAAAATATAAATCATCTTAGTGTATAAAAAAATCTTGTTGAAATATATTTCAACAAGTTATTTGATTTTCTTCTCATTACATATACTATTTTAAGATGATTGTAAGATTAGGTAAGGTTTTTATAGAACTAGATAAAACTAATCAAAGAAACTAATGTTTTATAAAATATTTTAAGTATTTATTAAAAATAATTTTTATGTAAATTATGAAATGAATAAAAATTAAGTTCCCAAAACTTAATATGGACGGAATTGGTTACAACTTACAAGTTTATAAATAAAAAAATACAGTTCATTGTCTTATTACATACATAGTAATTAATGAACACAGTGTAATTGTCATTACAGAAAATGGTGTAATGTTAATTGACGAATTACAGTTATCTTCTGAACAATAACATTCTTCCCAGTAGACACCATTCCAATCAACTCCCCAATTACAGACCCCAGTTACACCAGTATCTGAAACTGATCCACAACGACGAATGACATTTCTCCAACGACCATCCCCTAAAATTAAAGACACAATTACATATAACATAAATATTAAATTAGAAAATATTCTATAGAATAGTCCTACCACTCACAAGTATCCAAATTTAAATTAAAAATAATTCCGAAAATAGATATTGTTAAAACATATGATAGGTATTATTATTATTAATATACACATTCAAAAACATTAATTAATGTAATAAAATATTTATTTTAAAGCCTAAAATGTTGTATAATCACTTGGTTAATTTAAAATAAATTGTATACCTGATGGGTTTAAATTTTACCATAAATACTATGAATTATCAGTCATACATTCATAACATTCAATTTTCTCAAAAATTATTTTTTAAACCACTAACAAGCAAAAAATGTTATACTGTTATTGTAAACAATAGGATGTACACAGCTTTCACATATATGTATTATAATATTACATAATTTCTAAATTAAGAATAGACAGTTTTTTTTATCTAAATAATCTAAAGTTGAGTAAGTATCTGAAAATGACAAGATTTTTATTGGATATGCTGAAACTGTACAATGATTCTAAATGATAACTTATAGATTAAATTGACTTTAAAGTAAATCTAACTCACATATAAATCCTCTAAGACCTTGTTTGGTAACTTTAACACAAAATGTGCCTGGTGTATGAGATTCATCACTAGTGCATTCTACTGGGATGTGCCGATCCTTGTGGAATTTTTCGTATGCACCACAATTATCTGATCCCTTGGGGTCGCTACTTGTAGAACATTGATAGCATTGAATTCCACTTACTGAAGAACAAAAGTAAAACTTAAATATCATTCTAAATTATAAAAGGGCGTGACAAAGTTCTGCCACACCTTTTAAATTTTAAATAGTTACCTTTACGCAAGAATGAACAACTTAAAACTAATATAAAACACGAAAATAAAGTCAACTTCATTTTATACATTAAAAAGTTCTTCAGTAGATGCGAATTTGTTGGTACAAGGATATGAAAAAAAGAAATCTAAGCATCTAAATACAGATATTTATGCCATAAATCGTAATTTAAATTCTTCAAAGAAAAATTTGATTAAGTTGTTACACGGTGATAGTAAAAAATATAAACAAAATATCCAGTGGTTCTCAATATGAAAGAAAAGCAAGCTTGTATAAAAATTAAAAATAATAATTATTATTTAAATATTAAATTAGAAATTAGATCTCATCGATCAATTTAAAATATTTAAATTATCTATATTAAATTACCAAAATATCAAATTTCAAATCAAAATTAAAATTTTGAAATTTTCTATTCCATGAATTTTTTATTCCATGATGACGCCATGTAACATAATTTTCCATCACTCAGGACTGAAAAGTGGAAACTAACAAATAGGTATGATAGGTATGTATGTTTCTCGGATTTCTCCACAAATTGCCGATTTACATTTTGCCTAGTAATTGTAACTATTTACTTAATATCACAAAATGTATATTTAATATACATCACACAGTGTTTTGATTTGCTGTTAGGTCATTGACCAGATAGTATCTATTGGGGAAATATAAAATAGTTTTCTTTCTACTTGTCAGGATTCAATAGTGTGTAATTGTTGTATTTAAAACTACCAGTTATTTTCATAAATTATTCTTGAATGGTCTCTAGAATGGGTTACAGTCGAAAGTAAGTTTTTTTTGTAATTCATTAATATTAATCAAACAATCATTATTATTGTTTTTAAACAGTTCAATAATGAGAGATCGTAGACGAGGACGTGACAGAAGAAGTCGAGAAAGAAGTCCTCCAGGTCGTAGACGTGGTGGTCGTGGTGGAAGAGGGGATCCAGGTGCCAGTTTACGTAAACCACGATGGGACACAAAAAAATTAGAACCATTCAAAAAAGATTTCTATGTACCTCATGAAGCCGTCCAAAATAGGTGATTACTTATTAAAAAAAAATTAATTGCTTATTATTAAAAATTTTCTAATATTGTGAAATTTAGAAGTGTAATTGTAAGTATATAAGTTGTGCAACTCAAGTTTAAAGTACAACTATGTTCTAAAATATTTTTACTGATAATTATGAACATTGTATCTTTCATTCTATATTAATTACTTTAACTCTACTTTATTCTATATTACTACTTTATTCTATATTATTATACAAACTTACAGTTCAAAATACTGCAATAAATAATTTTGTTTTTCACATTTTAAAGTATTTAAAAAGTTAACTTAAGTATTCCTCTATAGATTAGATATTGAAAGCTGATAATTTTCATTTATAGATTACTTTTTATAAAATAAATAATATACTTCTTATCACTTGAATTTTGACACAAAATTAATTTAAATGCTTTAGGTGTATAAACAATAAAATTAATTTGTTTATTAAAAAAAAAAAGCTGGACATATTTCGCACCATGGATATTCTTTGCTCTTCGGGCCAGTTATCTTTGAAAGGTGTGTATATCTAATTTTAAAGAAACGATAAATCATTTCTTCACTAAAACTATTTTGGACGAAAGAAGTTAATAATATAAAGAACAATAATAGTCCATTTTAGCAAAGAATATTCGTGGTGCGAAGTATGTCCGGCTTTTTTGTCTATACTTTACTTTACTTTACTTTTTTTTATGTAATAAAAAAAAAGGAAATAAAATTTTTCTTGCGCCAAAATGTTTCTCATATTATTTACTTTGTTCAGAATCTAAAATTATTTAGTTAAATTGAATTTTAAGTTTAACCTTATGTTGAATATTAATTCATTAGTAGGTCTGTGAGAACTTTTCTTCAAAATTCTTATTATAGTAATTAATTCATAAAGGTAAATTATATATTTAATTTAACATTACATACAATTGTTAAAAATATAATTTAAAAGTCAAATCAACAAAAAAAAAATCAAACATTTTTATATTGTGGTTTTTACCATTTCCAAATTTAAAATAATTATAAAAATATTAGTATGTTATACTGTATCAAAAAATGAAAAGATATAAAATGCTTTAGATTAAGATATAGAATACTATGTATCTTTCCATTCAAGAATATTATATTATATAGCTTGTATCAATAACATATTTGCAAAAATTGTTTTTCCTAAATAGTTATCTATTTCTAAATTACCTTTACAGTCCATGAAAATGATAAATTACTAGTTTATGGCTATAAATTTAAACAGTAAAAAGCCGAACATACTTAGTATTATCAGTAGGTTTGCTTTAAGAAAAATATTCAAAATTTAAAAAAATATATTCTTTCTATGAACCAACCTATTTAAATTTTCTATCTGAAAATTATGCTTGACATACTGATATAAATATATCTTTGAGTAGAAAAAATATATTTAAAAAAAAAATAAACATTTTAAAACGACTAACTTTTTTGTTCTACACAGAATTTAATAAATTTAAAAAGTTGTTTAAAAAATATTTTCATGATAATATAGGTTTTAAAATGAATTGCATCATCTAGATAATCAAGACTGAAAATTAATAATTTATTATTTTGATTTGTAAAATTATAAATTTGGATGTTTAGTAAATTTTTCTTTTAAAATAATGCCATTTTTACCTTGTTTATATACTTATGTTTTTTGTACTTTTCCATTGTGAGAGTTTTAAATCTGAATTTAATGTAATATTTTGAAAAAGTGTATATATGTTTCATGTAATTTAAAATATTTAGTAACAATTGAATTAGTAACTTGATCATTTTACTTTTTATTTATATTTGTCTATATTTATGACATGTATTTATCAACAATAATTGATTTATTGATTTTAACTTTTTAGTGAAATAATAATTTTTGGACAGTTAAACTTTATAATATTTTATATTATTCATCTAGAACATTGTACATTCACTACTATAATGTCACTGGTAAAATGATTAAATATGTTACCGGAAAAGATAATAATCACTCAATGCTGATAATGATTAGTGAATAATAATCTATTTAATATAATATTTATGACAATCTTTAATTATTTAAATTAATACCATATAACAAAAATCAATTTATACATATTTTTTTATTATTTTCACCAAAACTTTATTAAAATAAAAATATCAAACTTTAAGAAAATACCATATGACGATCAAATTTCACATTAAAGAGTAATAACTACCAACTAGGCATTGAGACTTCATTTGTTTTTAATAATAAAAATATGAGCATAATTTCTTTATGCACCACAAAATACCAAAATATGCACTTTTCAATATGCACTTTTTTTTTTAATTGTTTACATTTTACAAATAAGTAATATAATTTATTATTATTTATTATTATAAGTATGTAAACTGGTTTTATTTCTTTGTGTTTATACCTAAAGTTTGTCAAGTAAATGATAACATTTACTTAGTTCATAATGTGTATCATGTCTATTGTATGAAATACCAATGTGATTTTTTTTTTTTGACTTAACATGTACAAAATTTTAAAATGCAAATAAATTTAAATTTAAAAAACATAATTTTAAAATAATTAAACTTTTAGATCAAAATCAGAGATAGAGAAATACAGAGAAGAAAAAGAAATAACATTAGTTGGTGAAAATATTCCAAAACCAATATTTAAGTTTGATGAAAGTGGCTTTCCTGATATCATAATCAAAGAATTAAAGTAACAATTTATCTAAAAATATACTTATTGTACATGAAATTATCCTGATTATTTGTTGAACATAGGAAACAAGGATTTGTTGAGCCTACTGCTATTCAAGCACAAGGGTGGCCTATAGCATTGTCTGGTAATAATTTGGTGGGTATTGCATCAACAGGTTCTGGAAAAACATTATCGGTATTTAATTTATTATTATATCTTAAGTATATATGATTGTTGTAAATATATATAATTATTGTATTTATTTTTACAGTATATTATACCAGCTTTGATACATATTTCCCACCAAAGAAAACTCTCACGTGGTGATGGTCCTATTGTACTAGTTTTATCCCCTACTCGAGAACTAGCCCAACAAATACAAACAGTATGTGATGATTTTGGTGATGCATTTGGAGTTAGTAGTACATGCTTGTTTGGTGGTGCTCCTAAAGGTGGTCAGGTAATGAAACAGTTTTCATTCTTTTATTTTCTTAATTTTTAATTGTTTCATATTTTATAGGCAGCTGATTTAAGCCGTGGAGTCGAATTAGTCATAGCTACTCCAGGGCGTTTATTAGATTTTCTTGAAAGTGAGCGTACAAATATGTGTCGTTGCACATACCTGGTTTTAGATGAAGCCGATAGAATGTTAGATATGGGTTTTGAACCACAGATTAGAAAAATTATAGATCAAATAAGAGTATGTAGTTCATAAAAATTAATATAAACAACAATATATTTTTTATTTGTTCTTTTATAGCCAGATAGACAAGTACTTATGTGGTCTGCAACATGGCCCAAAGAAGTGAAGAATTTGGCTGAAGAATTTTTAGATGAATATATACAAATAAATATTGGATCATTAACTTTAGCAGCTAACCATAATATCCAACAAATTGTTGAAGTTTGTCAAGAATATGACAAGGAATCTAAGTACATATGTTTAGAAAGATGTATTTTTAATTTGTATAACTAACATTTATTCTCTTTTTAGGTTAATATCTCTTTTAAAAAAGATAACTGATGAAGATGAACACAAAACTATTATTTTTATTGAAACCAAACGACGGGTGGATGAAATTACAAGAAAAATCAAAAGACATGGGTTAGTTAATGGATATAATTAAAATAAATTTAAAATAAATACTATGGAAATCTGTATTATAATTTAAAATATTTAGGTATTCAGCTGTGTGTATTCATGGAGATAAGTCACAATATGAAAGAGACAATGTTTTAAAAGGTATTCATTATTATTTCTTAATATAAATTAAAAGCTTATGTTAAATGGAAGTAACTGTACATATTTGTATAGATTTCAGAGATAGTCGCTATCCTATATTGGTTGCTACAGATGTGGCTGCTCGTGGACTTGGTGAGTAACTATAAATAAGGTTTTTATTTATTACTTTTGAATTTTATTAATAATTACTTTAAGTTTTTAAAAATGTGTGGGTATTTTATTTCTAATTATTTTACTTTTTATTATAAAATCATTTTCTATTCTATAAATTAATTTCAAAACTTTTACTGTTATGTAACATTTTTCCTTGGAAAATAGTGAAAAACATTTCAAAAAGAGTTAATTGAATTTTAACCAGTTTTGTTTAATAATAAAATAAGAACAATGGCATAAATTATGATTTTCATAGATAATAGTATTAACCGTGTATTATTTTTGAGATGTTCTCATGATCCTGCTATATCTTTATAAATATTGTTTTATGTCATCAGTATCATATAACAATCTAACTTGGTGTTGAATTGAAAATATCAACAATTTTTTATATTCAAATAAAATATGTTTAATTATCGAGTTCATAATAAAAATAAAATATTAGCTCATAAAATATGTAGCATATCTTCAACATTTATTCAAAATTTAATTTAAGAGTAATTATGTACATTATTACATTATTTAACTTGACTATTTGAGTGTTTAATTTTTAGTATTTATCATCATAATTGTATTGCACTCCATATTATGAATCATTAAAATCATGTAATTATTACAGACAGATCAAAATTAAACAATTTTATAATTTATTTTATTTTTTAGTTCAGGTTAATACTACATTTTATACTTGTGAACAAATTTAAAAATATTTTTAAGTATTTTTATTTTTATTTTAATGGTTACTTAATTTTATAAGCAACATCATAACATTACTTTTTATAAATATAAATTGTAAGTTAATCCCTTAAAAAAAAAATTTCCTCATTCTGAGTGGATTGGTATGATTATCAATTAATTATTTCTGAATACAATAATATTATTAATATCTTGGAAGGTTTTTAAAATTGTTTCTCCTACAATTATTGTATTGCTATATAATTGTTCCTGAATATTAGATTTCCTTTTTCAGGCTACTTATGATTTTTCTGATTAAGTAGAATATATTAATTTTGTTTCATATTCTGAATTTAACCTCAAAATTAAGGTGAATGAAAGACAAAAAAAGTATATATTAATGGAAATCTTGACTAATTGATGACAGAAAAAGTCGATGTTCACCTTTTTCTTTAACACAAATAAATCCAAATTTTATATGGCTGTCTTGATATTTACATTTCTCTTTTGATGCTCAAAATTGAAAGTATTTTTTTCATTCAATAATTCCTTGTTACATTCTTTGTATCCACAATGATCCTTAGTAATTTGAGACAATTTAACTTTTTTATTTTCACCTTCACTTTTGGAATTTGTAGAAATTGAAGGTTATTTAATCAAAAATTTATCCATGTTGAGAATATTACAGTTAGTAAACAATAATTAACTGAAAAAATTAATTTAATATTTCGTGAAGTACACATGATAGTATTTAAATAACAACTATGGTTTTAGGAACTGATTATATATTATATTTGAGACTGAAATTATTCAAATGTTTACATACTCGATAAGAGTGTAAATATAACCAAATATAACATTTATTAATATAATAACAGAAATAACGCCAATCCAATAAAAAACAATCATTACAATCGCTTACAGAGGAGAAAATCATATATGTGAATAAATTAATAATATTGTTGTCAGATAAGATTTACGCTAACATGTTATCATGTCGAACAAATAATTGAATTCAAAAAGTTTTCAAATAATACACCTTTTGTATGAAAAACTATTTTGTTCATTATCTCAACTATCATCCGTAACCCCCAGTTTGAAAACCTCTGTGCTACTGCTATACACCATTTCTTATTCTGTATAAATTAACTTATAATTGTTCAGTCTGTTTTTTTAAATTTTTCTCTCAGTGTGCATTACTTTAGTAATGGTGATTATAAAAATCTAAGAATCACTTGAATAAAAGTCACTGCAAATTATTTTAATTATTGTTCATGTCAATTCTGGTTTTTTTTTTTTTTTTATGTTTTCTAGACTCAAAAGATAAACTGTGTTAAAATTTCAGTGGGATCTAAATTACAATTTTGTTATAAATTTTTTTGTAAATTTTTTTAAATGCATATTTATAGCAAATCATTATTTTTATTCACCAAAAATTAATTGTTATCATTACTGTCAACATAGTGTTTGTGTATTCATATATTATTGAAATTTATTTGAAAATGTTTTTAAAAAAATTAACGGTTTCAATTGAATTGAGATCTCACTCTGAAATTCTAACACAGTTCATGTTTTGAGCCACAGAAAATTTTTGAGATTCTGAACGAAGTGAAGAAGCTTATGATTTTACAATGATGTTTATTTTTTTTTTTTTATTTTTTTCTTTTTTTTTCTCGTTCTGTAAACACTTTTTCGTATAGAAATACTGGACCAAAAGTTTCGATCAGTATCTCTATAGAACCGGAATCATACCCAGATGGTACTTTAGAGAGGTCATTTTTCCAATTTCCCAATACTTTTTCC
>JAIPRM010000171.1:18992-55485 GCA_025469315.1 Stegophylla sp. TES_Ste_2020 | reverse complement strand
TTATCGTTTCTTTAAAATATAATACGCCCGTCAAGAGAATACCACCTGTCGTGCGAAGTACACCCATCGTGCGAAGTACACCCATCGTGCGAAGTACACCCATCGTGCGAAGTATGTCCGCTTTTTTTTAAATATGTCAAAGTTGGTTTTTGTTTTAGGAGTAATTTTTATTTTTTTTAAGAGTTGTTGTAAATGGGTGAAAATATCTGAAAAAATTAAGAATGATTTTAGGACTCTATACAATCCAAAAATAAGTTGAGAGCAAAATCAGTGGGGATCAGGGTTGAAAGCATCCAAACTGAGGTGGAATGACCCATATATATATAAGCATTTAAACAGTGTTATGTTATCACATTTTGAATACATTAAAGTGACTAAAAAAAATTATTAAAAGAAGTTTGTGACTGTGCTAAATTTGAATGTATTGAAAGTATAAAGAATATTAGTATTAGTAATAAATGCATTTTACTAAAACAGTTAAATTTATTTTAATTTTTTGGGTATGATACCAATTATAAATGTAGTTTAATAATAATGTGATTAATAAATTGATATTTCACAATTGTAATTCTTTTAAGTTCCTCAATTATTTTTTACACTTAACATAACAAGATTTTACAATTTATAGTTTATAATAGAAACTTTCATATTTATTATATTATTTATAGTAGTTTTACTTATTGCAAACACTGCTCAATCATTTTTATGTTTGTTCATTTAATAAGGATAATTTAAATTAAAAATAAATAAAAACCAGTAAAAATTAATCATAGTTTATTAGAAAATTAACAATTATTATATTATAATTTGGACATCTCTATGTTAAAATAATTATTCGGATCAAATTAATTTGATATTATGTAATAAAGGCAAAATATTTTATTATGTTATAATATGTTGATTATTATTAAAATTTAAAATGGCTAAATTAATCAAGAATGATAAATTCCAAAGAATAATAAATTCCAAAATTTTTGTTGCTGAATTTTAATTAAAATCCAGTCTACTTATTATTGATAAACCATATTAAAATAAATAGTACTCATTTTTATTAATATAACTATAAAATCAATTATTTTTTGTGGCTTTTGTAACACTGTTATATTTTTTTGAGTGCATCTATTAGAATTTCAGTAAAAGTTCTATCTAAATAGCTTATATTTTAATCATGCATTGAAATGTAATGCAAGTTTGTATGTACACGTAAAATGGGTAATTTCTACTAGAACTACCTGAAAATATAGGTGTTTGATATTTTCTGTTTTTTTTGTTTTATTTTACATTACAGAGGCACACACAAGCTGTACAATGCGTACTAAATTTAAAAAATACTAAAAAAAAAAGTATCAATGTTGTCGCATTGTTGATGCTGTGCCTCGAAAACGGACATGCATAAATAATTGCGTGTCGGTCTATCTGTGTGTTCTTGGCAGCTCTGGCTACACAAGTAGTTGGAGTGGTCGCACGTCGGCGGCAACGTGGGGCTAGTCATTCCACACTGCTGTCCCCCCATCTGCCGCCTAGACCTGTCTGTGTGTGTTGTGACGTGTCCAACGTCAATCGTTGTCCCGTGTGGGGCGCTTAAACACGTACACCGGATGTCGATGGTAAATAGCAAATAAACAAAATGTTAACAATGATATTTTGGAGATTCGTTTTGGTAAATGAAAGTGATCATTATGGGGTTTTAGGGAATACAACAACATTTATGAAATTCAAGTGTTGAAATTTGATACTGTTTTAATACATTATTAATTAATTTATCGTGTTGTTTAGATGTGGAGGATGTGAAGTTTGTAATCAATTTTGACTATCCAAATAATTCTGAAGACTATGTTCATCGTATTGGTCGGACTGGTCGATCTCACAAGACAGGTACTGCTTATACATTCTTTACACAGTCAAATGCCAAACAAGCTGCCGACTTGGTATCTGTTTTAACTGAAGCCAATCAACCTATAAGTTCCAAATTGAAAGAAATTGCTGACAATTGGCGTTCAAATGGATTTTCAGGAAGAGGTAATAATTAATTAGTTAGATTAAATAATATTCTAAATATTGTCACATAGGAAACAAATAAAAAGTCTTATTTTTAGGTGATAGGCGACGTGGTTGGAGAAGTGGTCGATCAAAAAAATCTAAGAGTCGTTCAAGAAGTCGTGATCGTTATAGACGTAGATCAATTTCTAGGTCTAGATCACGATCATACTCTAGGTCAAGAAGTCGTAGTCGTTCTCGATCATATGATAGGCACAGAAGACATAGACGTAGCAGGTAGTACTCTAACATTAAGTGATTATTTTGTTATGGTTACAGTATGTTGAGTATAATCATTATTGCAATAGAAAGATACACATTGTCATCAAATATATTTGTTATAATATTTTAAATTTACTTTTAATTTTAGGAGCTCGGATTAAAGATGATTAACGAACAAAATATATATTTCCAATGTGGTTGTTTTATACTTTTAAATGCAAATTTTTATTTGAAAATATTGTTTCAATTTTTTTTTTTTTAATTTATGGATCAATTTCTATAACTACTGCTTGTGGTTTTTACTTTTTTTTAATTAAATCATACATTTTTTCTGTTTAATTATATACTAAACAAAAGAAATGTATGGTAGAATTGTTTGTCATACATTAATCACAAATCATTATTTCTACTTAATACATTCAAGAAATGATTATAAAACAACTTAAGTTTTAATATTTATGTAGATAATAGATTCATTATCGATTTTAAATAATTGTTGAAATGTTTTTAATAGAAAGTGTGACTTCTTCTAAATATATGTAGCTTATTTAATTAGTAGATTAAGAATTTCAGTCTATTTTAGTTAATAAAGAAAAAATTATATTTTATGTTTATTATGTAGATTATTAATATTATATTATTTAGTCATGTTTTATCATAGTCATATTGAATTAAATTGTATTTAAATACTCATTATTTATTTATGGTCAATAATTATTATACTTGAATGTATGTATGTGTTTAGGTTAGCAACTTTCTTGTAAATCAATCGTATTTGTGTTGAATTGTCAATATTACTTTCAAATTATATATGTATAAAGGACTAATTTTCAAATCACTTGTAAGTAAAATACAAATAATTTATATTATCGTTTTCCTTAAAGTTGTATTATATAAATTTGTTTTAGATTAAATATTCTTAAATACAAATAATTGCATTCATTTAACATTCCTTTGTTTTTCCCCTTTTCAGTATATTCTTAAAACATTGTTTTAAGAAACTAAATAACACACAAGTATGACTTCAAATCGATTTAATACTTGAAAATAATTATATTGAATAAAATTTAAATGTTTAATGATAGGATAGAAAGGATATGAATTCTTCTGTCATTAGCAAAGTATATCTAACTAACTGTTCTCGTGCACTTTGTTGGCCGAAAAAATCAGTTCAACCTGTATAAGCAGAGTAAACCCTTAAATTTTATTTATTTGGATCATCATGTATTGTCATGGCAACCAAAGTACTCTGTACCTGTCCATCTAATTTCAATCAAAATTGATTTAACGGTTTTGAAGATTAGCCCATGCAAACAAAATAAACTTTAATTTGATTTATAAAGTAGTTTTCTTAAGACTATTGTATTACCATTCTGCCAAGTACAATAATTTATGTTAACATGAAAAAAAGTTTCTGTCTATCATAGTTTACACAGTTTATGTGCGTTGATTATGAATCAATCAGGACAATTCATCTTTTGAAGATTCCCATTTTTAGTTTTTATATGTTGTTATTATTATTATAATACAATGAGATAGTGTAGATTTAGATAGTAGATTCCTCATACAAACTATTATAATCATACTCTAGAGCGATGGAAACAGTTGCAACAGTTACATGCCAACCTTAGATAAGGACGATCACAACATTACTGATAATCTACAAATAAACCGAGGCTATTATAGGTACGCACACACAAAAAACCATACTAAACACATCTCAGTACAACAACAATAAAATAAAATGTTTTATATATTGAAATTTTTTTCTTTTCCAACACTGTTTTCTTTTTTAAAAAATATTAATTTTTTAGTAAATTAATTATTCTGGGTAATAAACTGAAACTTCGCTCAACATTTTTTTATTGAAGAAATGATTTATTGTTTCTTTAAAATTTAACATACCCATCAAGTCTCACCCGAGGAGTGAAAAATACCTATGGTCCAACATATGTTCAGCTATTTTGTAATATCTAATAAATAACTAGATTAATGTGCACAACTTTAAACTACTGAGTTTTTGGCTTATATGTATATTGAAAGATTTATACATTTTTAAAGTTTCAAATAAATTCCCATAAGTGCAGAAGTGCTATGTAGTTTTAACAATACAATAATATTAAGTATTATAAAATATAATTATACATTTTTATCATCAACAGGCAAATTGCCTTCAAATTAACAGAAAAAAGCACTTATTCCATCATAGTTATACGTAATAAACTAGATTACTAACTGGTCTATGTAGTAGGTATATTTCATTGAAGCCAACAATCACCATTTAAATCGAGTCCGGAATACTTTATCAGTTATCATATTATATATAAATGTATTTTTCAATTTAAAAGCACAGACTTTATTATAAATATATATGTTATAATAAACTTCATATCAGTAAAACAAATGTATTATTTTATTTATTTACAAAATAAAACCTCCATTTTAAAATAGCTTTACATAATTTAAATGTTAATTCAATAGTTACTTGTAGTTGTACCTATGAATTTTTTAATTTTACGGATTTATATATACATATATGTATTCAAAATAATTACATTGATTAATAAATCACATTTTACGTAATTAACGTCTGTTAGTTTCACATTGTTATAAAATAAAATTTTGGTCAGTTTTATAAAATAAAATTGTCTTTGTAAGTTGATGTCATTTACTACTGATTTTGCAATTGAAAATATCAGTATTTTATTGTATGTTTTCTTTTGCCTAATGGTTTAATAAACACTTAGGAGCTATTTTAAGTCCACTCTTTGGTTTTAATTTTTTTATCAATTTAATATTATCTCATTAGGAATGATCTTTGACACTGGAAACACCTATACCTAATAAAACAAAATTAGAGGATTAAACACAGAAAAAGAATATTTAAATTTCAGTCTAATGGTTTATTTTGTAATCAGTTGCAAGACACAGTGTTATCCGATTATTGGAATATTCTGTGATAATATTTCCGGCCTCCAGTAAAATAGCGGGATATAAATAATTATTATCTATGTATTCCATAGGCATTTAAAGCCATAAGAAATGGGTCTAATTTACTGAACTGGAAAAATAGTGGTCAAATTATAGAGAAATTAGGTCAGATATTTATACATCTATGTAATTTATTCATACACATGGTTAGAATCTATGTTGTACAAGTGTTACACAGACTACAAACAGAGTATTACATTTATCTGCGGTAAGGTTGTGTAAAATACATGTCACTGTGACAAGTTTACTGTTTAGTATGTCACTACTTGACAAGGTCTATAGATAATAATTATTATCTATAGACCTTGACTACTTGACACTTGTTAATTATAGGAATAAGGATTATAGAATTCTGATTATGTATGGGAGTGATCCATAGATAATAGAAGCAAGGTAATCACGGAAGTACTTTTATTATCTATGGAGTGATTACAGAATAAGAATGATATCATATCATATTATGGTAATGATAACAAAAACTACTTTTTATTATGAATACTTTAATGATAAACCCATGGTCTTAGATTATGATGTGATGAACTGTCCTAGTTAACATTTTTTATTTTTTTTATGATAGATAATTGAAAAAAGAAACTGAAATTACTTTACTCTATTATCAAGAATATTATTGTAAAGTAACTGAATAATGTGACAACGATTTGAACTATAGATTGGTATGAATAAAAAGTATTATTTCTTGAAAAATTATTAATTTTCGCCATGCAGTTACTTATTCTGTTACATTTGCATCTTTTATTTTAAATTATGTAACAGATAAAAATGATTTTCCCAACACTATTCAAAATAAGATTTTTGTGCGCTTGGCGCTATTCTCAAAACTCCTGGATTAAGAAAGGCATACATAATGACAGTTCAAATAGTGCACAAAGAAAGAACATACGTTCAACTGTCTATTACCTTTCTTCCATAGGAGTGCTTACAGTTGGTCTTAGTTATGCTGCAGTACCATTGTACAAAATGTTTTGCCAGGTGAGAACTTTATTGTTGATTATTAATAATTAAACCAGTACAAATTTGATCTTTTAGGCTTTCAGTTATGGCGGAACGCTTAGTAATCATAATGTAGAAGATTCTAAAGTAGAAACAATGAAACCTATTAGAAACAGAGAGATCAAAATACATTTTAGTGCAGATACATCGTCCAGTATGCAGTGGAGCTTCAAACCACTTCAAAAAGAAATCAGAGTAATAATTTTTTATGATTTAAACGTTTAAGAAACATTAGAACATCATCAATAGTTGTCGAAAATTATTCCTTCTCAGTTAATTGTGGGACATAGAACTGGCTAAGTACAAAATAATTTTTTTTTATAATATAAATGAACTTAAAAAAATAAAAATTTTAATTTTACCAAAAGATTCTTGTATGTTTTTCTATCCTAAAATTTGTGTCAACATAGAATTTTTATTGCTGTAAAGAAGTCCTAAGTTGGCCATTTTTATTATATGTTTGATTACAACTTTTTTTTCTAAATAAATTTCAATGCTTTAATTTTTTTAGATTCTGAGCAAAGTGAAGAATCTAGTGTTTTTACAATGATGTTTTTTTTTGTTTTTGTTTTTTGTGTACAACTTTTTGTATCGAAATACTTGTCCAAAAGTTTCGATCAATACTTTTTTGAAACCGGATTTGCTTCTAGATTGTACTTTAGAAAGGTCATTTTTAAATTTCTCAATTCTTCAATGTTTTTTGGGAAAAAACTACCCAAAATTTGACAAAAACGACTCGGAGACCATCATTTTTTGATCCGAATTTTATGAAAATTTAAACATAGATAGAAAATCCTATAAAAAAGATTTTGTCGCAAGAAAATTTTGAAAATGTGAAAAAAATTTTGGATAAAATTTTCGAAAATTTTTTTTTCTTATATTATTAACTTCCTTTGTTCAGAATCATTTTACTGAAGAAATGATTTATCGTCTCTTTAAAATTTAATACGCTCGTCAAGAGAATACCACCCGTCGTGCGAAGTATGTCCGGCTTTTTTTTAATTAATATTATTATGATTTTCCTACTTTAACAGGAAAGTTAATAATAAAAACAGGAAAACATAATTTTTAACAAGTTTTATTTTAAAGTTTTGTTCACAGTATTTCTATAAATTTTTTGCATAAATTATTTATTTTATTTTAATGTAAACTCTTATTGTATAACGTTTTGTTATTCATTTATAAATTTAATAATAAACTATATATTATTAAGTTAAATTTGTTTATTAATTGTGTAATAGGTAGCGCCTGGTGAAACAGCATTGGCTTTCTATACAGCTAAGAATCCTTTGGATAAATCAGTGACTGGTATTAGTACATACAATGTTGTTCCTTTTGAAGCGGGGCAATATTTTAATAAAATCCAATGTTTTTGTTTTGAAGAACAACAGTTGAACCCTAATGAAGAGGTATTTTTTAAATAGTTACTAGATGTATAAATCTTAGAAGCCTAACTTAAAATCTATTTTAGGTTGATATGCCTGTGTTCTTTTTTATTGATCCTGAATTTACTATGGACCCCAAAATGGAAAATATTAATGACATTACGTTATCATACACGTTTTTCGAAGCCAAACAAGGAGTCGATTTATCAAATATTTTTAACCATTGAGGACTGAACTAATTTTTAATGTTTTTCATAGTCAACACTGTTTGTATTTATATAAATATGAAATATATAATTTATATTGTTAATTTTATTATTAATTTGTTTATATTTGGTAGTTTTCAGGACAGGACTAGAAATTTCTATGTCAACATTTTTTTAATGACAGAAAATTATTGAGCATATTTTGTGAATAACTTATTATCTGAATTAGATATTGCCTATTTGACTCAAATAGCAAATTATTAAAAGAATTCCACCGATTCAAAATTGACTTTGAAAATTTTAGTAATTTCTCAAGAATCATGTTTATAATAATCGGGATTTTGAACTTACAGTATTTGCATACTTTTTTTATTTTGCACAAAATATAGAATACCTCCAGAGTGCTGGGCCGACTGATGAGTTTTGAAAAAACTATAAATAACAAACAGTAAAACTTGGTGAAAAGCAGTTTCTTTTATTAAAATTAGTAAGATATTCCACAAGTGAAAGTGACAGTGATAATAGTATTCTCTTCCACAAAAAGTATGGGCTGATTATCCAAAATTTGGACACAGTACTCTAACCTATCACTTTAGGAGAATGGAGTGGTCTTTCATGGATTATTTTGAGTCCATATTTGAAAATTCTGCCAAAATGTAAACTTTAAACAGTTGTAAGAAAAATTTTTTTGATTGTTTCTTATAATCTTTATTGCATAGGTAGGTTAGATTAGGTTAGACAACATTTAACTAACTTAAGAAGAGTAAAACAAATAAAGGATACGTTTTCAAAAAATAAAAAATAAATAGGTGTATATATATATATATAACATAGGAAAAAATATCTTAAATAGTTATAGATCACTAAATTCTGAGAACTAAACATTTAATGAATCAATCCAATTGTTTTAATGTGATTTATTAATTTTTGGAAGTTTTATATAATTTTGTATACTCATTGTAGTAATCATCAATCAAATACTTATTAGTATCTGGATCCAAATTAAACATTGATAGGTACTTGCAAAATATACATTTACTTTACCTCATTTGTATGCATAACATTACATAGTAAAAAAACCCTAATAAGATGATGAAACATTTATAAAAGTATAGATAAGAAAGCCGTACATACTTCGCACCACGGGTATTCTTCGTTCTTCGGGTCAGATACCCTCTTGGTAGGTATGTTGAAAATGACTATTATTATTTCATATATTATTAACTTCCTTCATTCAGAATTGTCTTATTGAAGAAATGATTTATCGTTTCTTTAAAATTCTACATACCCACCAAGAGTATCTGACCCGAAGAGTGAAGTATACCCGTGGTGAGAATATATCCAGCTTTCTTGTCTATACTTTACTTTTTAAATTACATAATGCTAAAACCATTGAAGGGCACAAAATCAAATAAATATTTTAGCCTGCTCCCTCAAATTTTTTAATCTATTTCAGCCAATGTAAGGTTAGGTTAACCTAACTCAACCTATATGAGACTTTTAGACAAGTATTTCTACACGAAAAAGTATTTCCATAAAAAGAAGAAAAATTTGAAATAAATATTATTATAAAAACACTAGGTAGTTTTAAATCCTCTCAGAATCAAAAAATAGTTGATAATATATTACCAGTGAGAAATCATCTTTCATCTCATTTTTTATCATATCACATAATGAACAATCAGAGGACGTAGACAAGTTCAATGTGTCCATCTAAAATATTAATTCATATTATTATTATTATTATTTAAAAACAGATAATATTGTAAACGAATATAAAACAATTAATTATACTGTATTATATTTATATAATCTATATTTTATGATTATAAATGTTCATCTACCGAAGCACTCTTTGAAAAAAAAAGTATGATTTTGCTATTACTATTTATACTTTCATAGGTACTCGTATTGTACTTAATTTAAAATTTTATTCCGAGTGAAATAATTAAGAAACACTCATTAAAATTTGCTCAATTTGTCATTGATAACAATGATTTTCCTGTAAGGAGATTTAAACAAATTAATATAAATTATTTTTTGTGAAATACCTATTTCATTTATAAATTATAAATGTATGATAATAGATATGTACTATCAAATTCTATTACTTTTGTCATATGTACGAATTTTTACATAAAAAAAGGGTTATATATTATAATCAATTATATATTATCAATTTTATGAATGTGAAATGATTGTATGGTTTATTTAACAGGCTTGAGGACACTGAATATTGGAAGGACACTTAGAGGCACGACTATAGTCAAAAGTTTGGAAAACAAGCATTATATTATAAGACTGATGAAAGACTATTTTAGACGAATATTTGAACAATTTACAAATTAGTATTAGAAGCTAAAAGTAGATTTATGGGACTGAACCCGAACAGTAATGCGATGTGTTAGGGTAATTTACAAATTGCTCCCTCTTTGGTGGAGCTTTTGATACAACACTGATTCCGGATGTTAGAAATGTAACAATAGGTTCACAATTTTACCTTAAAAACGACAGGATTGCGGACGATTTTCAATGCAACGTTGCCAAAGCTTATACATTTATTACAAGCAAAGATATATAAAATATACGATCAAACTTCAATGTATATAATAAAATGATTTCAAAAATTGTTCTAATTTGCTATTATGTAATAAATGATTATTATTATGATGACTAGCATTAATTTTTTTTTCCTCCATAACAATTTCCTATGACTTAATATCGTAAAATATTTTTATATTTTTTTTTAATTAATTGAAACACCTCATTAAAGAATTTATCCTTTCTAATTTTTTTTTTTCACATAAATCCAAATTATGTTATGTATAATATTACATTAAGCTTCACTTCACAGCTCCGTTCGCTTCGTTCACTTCGCAAAACTCTCCTTGCTTGTGTCGCGATCTATTCAAATCAATATCGATTCTCGGCTTGCAGTGAAACGTGGAGACATTTCGGCTTGATAAACGACTTGCTATGAGACTTTAACGTCCACTGCTATATATTATAAATTAATAATGAAACGCCAAAATGTATTTCTATATAGTATAACGTATAACATGGCAACTTTGCAAAACACGTACCGTTCTTGTAATCGTGTCATGAAAAAGGTCGGATCAAAAACGAGCTTCCGCAATCGTATATGCTCTGTCAAAGATACGAGTCATAAATAATTTTACCGATTATATTTTAGAAATTATATTATGTTAACGAACATCATAACCATAAGATTACATTAAACATTAATCTCGTATAATATAGGATTAGGATTTTGAGGCAAATCCCTTTTTTTGGAGATAAATCATAAAAAGAAAATTCTTATATAAAAATGTGTTTTATTACATTTCTACGCTAATAATATTAAATTGTTGAAAAATTATTAATTTTCTTTTAAATGTCTCTTTTTTTCAAATTTTCATTGCTTTTTTTATAATTGATATTGCCTTGAAATTCGAAACCTAAGCTATTATACAATATATTACATTAACATACCGACCTATTTTAATAGTTAATAACTGCCGTAGTATTAATTATATGGCAAATAGCCTATGTGGTTGGGTATAGAATACATTTTTCTAAAACGGTTGCTGGAATTATGGATTTCAATATAAAATAATATAATCCTTACAATAAGAAATGATAATATTATTATAAAACTAAATTTATTGATGGTTTTAGAATGCATTGGTATATATCGATCCAAAAAATAACGTACAATACAAATATTGCGTACAATATTGCCACGGATGTAAAAATTATTTTAATACATCATCGATGATTACGTCCATGGTTTCATAACATCATAGCTCACAGACCTTAGGTAATTTAACTCACCATAGAAAAGCAAACTGTACTTAATCATTTTCTAGTCGCAGTATGCTTACCTCCTTTTTTGGTTATAAAAATGAAAAAAATTGGAATTTGTTTGCCAATAATGTTTATCATAACTTTTTTTCGTGTCATCTTGAACTTGTTGGATGTATTGCACTCCTGTGATGATATACTCATGGTGCTAAGTATTTCCGGCTACTTAATTATTCATGTTATTTATTATTTTTGAAATCACATTTATAATTGTGTCAAATATCATAGATGTTTATATGTTAAATATAAGGGAACCAATATTTTTATTATCACTATTATTATTATTAATTTTTTTTTGTGGGGGGAGGCAAGGGGAAGGCACAAATTTTATAGATATGCCATTGGCTTGAAAACATAATATTTGTAATTACATAATATTTGTAATTATAAATTATTATTAATTACCTATATTTTATTGAATGGAATAATTGTAGGTCATTACTATTCATACTTTTCAGAGGTCATAATAAAAGGACGTAAATCTGTGTAGTACCTATTCTAGCTGATATCTATAGGTACCTCCTACCTACTTTATACGTCTCTTGCGAAATGATAAATATTAAATTGAAATGTATCATGTGGGTAAATCTCGTCCGCTCATTGTCACGTCATGTCTGCATTGTCATAATATGGGCACCTGGCATTGTGATACTTTTCATGCATATTGAGTATGATTCGTATCGGTCCACTGGTAAGTTGCGCATTTTCTGTCACAGAAATATAATTTTGAATTTTGAACACGTTTTGTTTAACTACACTTAATTTTTGACAATGTTTTTTTTTCAGGTACATTGTATTTTATTTAATGGAGGATTCAATCCTCGGTCTTGAGGAGTTCCCAGGAAGTCGAAAGGCGAGCGCCGAGCAGTCTACTAGTCCACCACCCCTCTTCGAGATCTTTATACTATGATCAAGATGATCTGTGCAGAAACCAGTGGCGGAACTAAGGGGGGGGGGAAACGGGGATTGATCCCCGGGCGTAAAATTTTAAGAGGCGTAATTTGATTTACACTTTCCAATAGATAAACTGTTAAAATACAATGGTGGGCAGACAACGTTATTGATATTAAATTTTAAGATTCTGAGTAGGGCGAGAAAAGCTTATGATTTTACAATGATATTTATTTATTTTTATTTTTTCTCTTTCCGGAAACACTTTTTCGTATAGAAATATTTGTTCAAAAGTTTTGATTAGTAACTCAATAGGTCTAGAATCACATCCAGATGGTACTTTTAAGATGGCATTTTTCAAATTCCTCAATATTTTTTCCAAAAACGTGGAAAATCTGTCGAAAAATTGCTTTTTAACATAACTTTTTAAGTTATGTAAAACAATGTTGCTAGAAACTTGAAATTTTCACAAACTAATAAAAATGGTCACGAAAACATACCATATAAATTTCAATACAAAATATCAATTGATAATCAAATTACATACAAATGAGATTGAAACTTTCTTTTTTTAATCCAATTTTTGAGACAGTTTATTATAGATACAAAATACAATAAATAGTAGGTAAAATATGTTGGTGAAAGAAAATTTTAAAAATGTGAAAAAAAATTATGGAAATTTTTTTTTTCCTGTAATTTTGAAGTAAATTGTCTTATATAAACTGAAGCTCCACTCAGATTCGTTTATTAAAGAAATTATTTACTGTTTCTTTAAAATTTAACTGTAATGTATGTTATGTTGGTATTCATGCGAGACTAGTGCTTGCTCATTTTTTGTACACACTGATCAGCACTACTCTCACTACAACTATAGTCTGTCGTTCCTTGTGAAATGTCCTTTGTTTCGATAAAGTTAAAAAAATGACAATTGATGAGTATGATTTTTATCCAATTTAATCTTCCTAATAATGTGCCAACGCTACATTAACAAAACCACCAAATCTCACTCAAGGAGTGAAGAATATTTATGGTACAAAGTACGTCCAGTTTTTTAAACTTTGTTACTATTGATGTTTTTATAATTTAATGAATAGATATGCTTTACGCTAATTATACGAAAAACATTGTAGGGATAGATCTATGATTGGGCATAATTTTAACATATTTTCCCCGGGCTAAAATATTTTAGTTCTGCCTCTGATAGCAACAATAAAAATTATAGGGAATTAGGGTCCAGCCATCCAGGTTATAAATATTCTCTAAGTGATAACAATAATTGTCAAGTAAATTCAAAACAGATATTATTTTGATAAGATTTAATTACTTTATTGGGTGTGCTTTGGTCCATGACAAAATAGATTAGTAATAGATACTAGATAGATTGTATAAGAATTTAGATTACATTTTGTTATACTTTTGTATTTTAGTCCTACTTTAGTAGATAGTAGATAATAGAAAGTTGCATGACAAAGTAGATTCAAATTGACAAAATATACATGTTTTGTGATGGATGGTTGTAAATGATTGTAGATAATATTTACAACCTTGTTAGTAAGTTGCTATATGAGGATTTTATTAGTACTGATTCTAATAAGATTCTATAATCATTTCCCGAATTCATGGGTGGTTTTAGAAACTCAAAATTATTACTATATAGGTACTATTTTCATAACTTCAAACCTTTCATGTACATGTAATAAGGCTGTATCAATTAGTGGCAAAAAAACTGTCTACTTATAATTTTCTATAGCAGCATTAAGTCTTCTATTTTCATTCAAGTGACTAAATTGTTTTTTGGCTAATATTTGGTAATACTTAATTAACATTCTCCACTTTGAACACAATATTTTAAATACTACTATTATTTCATTAAAATATTTAGTTGTCTATCCCAATTTTTCAATTCAATCAATGTGATGTTTGAGTGAGTCACAGGTCTAATGAAGAGTACCTAGTTGATGAAACTGCAATACCTTAGAAGTGTTACATAATGATCTTAAAATATTCCCTAAAATAGTAAACTATAAATTAAATTTAAAAGATTCAATTTTTTTTTTTTTTAATCATAAACTCTTATTATTTTCTTGCTTTTTACTAGTCAGTGAAACATTAGTTAATGATTTTCAAACATCAACATATTATCTTTCATTAAATGTATCAGTGTTCCATCTTAAAGGTCCTCTATGTCAAAAAATATAAAGCACACAAAGTATAAAAATATGCTAAAATGAATAAATTATTTTTAAAATACTTTAATTTTTGAGAATATAATTTAATCTAAATTTAACCATTTGTAAAAAAATTACAGAAAATGCTTTATAAGTGCAAAAAAATGATATAAAATTCCCATTTTAAATTCTTTGATAAACAAAACAAATTTTGTGCTTGGAAAGCAATGTTTTAGAACTCTAGAAAAAATGCAATTTGCATTAAAACCCAAACCTTAATTATCATTAAATGTAAAAGAAGCCCATTTTATTCCACTTATTTTACTTAAAATATTAAATATATCAATACCCAATGGTATATCTTATTAGATTTGGTGGCTCTCACACATATACACATGGGTCTTTACCTGAAGGGTCAGAGAACAGAAAGAAAAACTTTTAAACATTCATACCCCAGCTAGAAAAACACATGATGAATTTTTTACCAAACTTTTTGTTTGGTACCATATAAAAAATTACAAGTTTTATGTGGTTTTGATTGAACAAAAATACATTTACTTTAGATGAAAGTCAGTTTCATATGAATTCTAACTTTAAACATTTAAAAAAATGTATTCATAGAGACAATACAATTTAGAAGGTGTAAAAAGTTTCAACAGGATTATGAGTTATAAAATTTATTAGAAAGAAACATACAAAAAAACAAGATATTTCCAAAAATATACTATACTTAAGTATCCCAAAAAATTTTATTTAAGATAATTAATTTCAATCTGTATTACACTATTGTTGATACAGATGAAAATTTGAAGTTTCTATGAATATTAATTTTGCAGTTATGATTATATTTTTATAAAATGGTTAATGGCATATTTTACTATTCATTACTCAATTATTCAGTACTTTTCCTTATGTTTAGATAGCAATACTATTGAGAATATTATAGAAAAATAACCTTTTTAAAGCAAGGTAGGAACAAAATTCTCTACATGAAATCAACAACACAAAGTAATCTGAGCATTTTTTCAAGTAGAGAATGTTTCAAGAAAGAAAAAAACTTCACTCGGAATGTAATTTTTACAGGAAATACGATTTTAAAAGATATCTTTAAATTTAAAAAATAATTGTTTAATTTATTTTTGGGTCCTAATTGCTATTATGCCCAAATTTACAAAATGGACCACACAAATATATAGTAAATAAGTAATTTTATGGCTTTAACCTAAGCACAGATTCAATTTAAAAATCCAAGAACTCTTAAAAGGTTATTAGGTTAGGTAGGCTTTCTGGTCTATTGTACTTAACTTCACTTTACTTTTTTTTCATATAAAAATTTTAATTTTGTATTCTTTTTGACCCAATAAAATAGTTATATTATTAACATAACTAAATTTTTTACTTGCCATAATATTATATGGTAAATTGATATTAAATATATCATAAACTTTAAGATTGCTGATGTACTAATATTTAATGAATTATACATAAAGTTTTTAAAAGACTTTAAGTATTTATATTAATTATTAAGGTTCAATAGGTATTTTTGTTGGCATATAGATTAACAACAAAACAAATGCAAAACACACTTCTTGATATTAATTAGTTTACTTGACAGTAACACTTCTTGACAAGTATAATATAATTGATAATAATAATAATAATAATAATAATAATAATAATAATAAAAACCTTTTGCACATTATCCGAAATCATCTTTTACAAAATATACAATCAAGGCTAATTAATGTTTTAGTTTTTGCATTCTTTCGATAAAAAAAGATATTAACTGCAGAAATCAACACTCAAAAATTTGCCAACTGGCTAAACAAACGCGTACAAATTTTAACTAAAACATGTGCCCAAATAAATGTTGACAAAAAAAAAAAAAAAACATATTGTGTATTACCAGAACGTTAAGTAATATGGTAACAATATTGAAATGCATAGTTAATTTTTGAAAATATTATTTTATATATTTGAATATTGTCTCATACTTTATGTTTCAAACAGTTACACAGGAGAAAAATGTATTTACAAATTAATGGGTTTTTGTTTTCAAGAAACTGAAATTTCAAATAAATATATATATTTATGTATTATATTTTACTTTAAGTCGTATCTATCACAAAACGAGTTTTGCTGTCAGGCAACAAATTTATCGTTAAAAAAATAAAAATAAACAAAACTTATTAACTTATTTACAAATGTTCCATATAATATAGAAATTAAATATTAGTCTACATTTGTTTTTTTTTTTAAATTTTTATTCGCATGTTTAAAATATTTAATGTCTTTTTATAAGGTTTTTAAACAGAACTGTTAAGTGGTGTAGAGCGTTCTGATAAACAAAATTTTGGGAGCGCACCTTTTGCGAAACAATAACATTTTTTCAATCATTTTCTATTTAACAACTAAAAAAAAAAAATAATAATAATGAAAAACTAATTTCAATTCACATACAGAAAGTTTAGTTAAAGATTTGTTTCTATAAAAAAAAATATATATAATAATAAACAGTTTTTGAATATAATATACCAAGAAAATTTTAGTTACAAAACATAATTTATTTGTGACATACAAACAATGACGAGGACAAAAACATGTAACTTGTAGTTATGTACAAATAATTAGTCAAAACTGGTAAAAAAAATTTCATTGTCCTTAACACGCGCGTATAATATAGTACAAGTAAACCAGGATAGAAATTAATTTTAATAATAATAATAATAATAATTAAATAAAAAAGAATATATAATTCACAAGATGGAAATTATACGCGGTATTATGTTGCGCGTTTAATTTCTTTTTTTCATAATACCGAATAGGCATTTTTGGATTTTGTACAAAAGTTCATATTCAATTTTTTTTCCTAAACCTTAAATTAATTAATATATTAAAAAAACTATCTTGACACTTGATACATCAGTCGTTACTTAAAGTTTTGTGTTTGTGTTATTTTTAAGGAATGGGGAGTGGGTGTTTGCATCGAGTATTATTTACATGGATGGGAGAGCTTACAAGAGAGAATATGGACGAGGGGGATCACGAGGGGGGGAGACTAGTTCGGCGAACGTCGCAGTTACTGGCCTGAGGTAGAGGAGATTACGGGTGATTAGTGGGTGGGTGAGATGGTGGTGTAAAGATAGGGCAGGGAATAGGACAGATAGGTAGGGGAGGAATCGGATCGACGTTTGAGATCTGTTGATCAATATTTTCTCGGTTCAACCGCTGGACCCGTTATCTTCTGTCCCGGTATAATAAGTAAACACTTAGAGACTGCGGTAGATTCAAATCCATCACACGTTCTTCTAGGTATTGTTTACCAATTCGCTGCCTAATGACTCTTCTACATAGGTCCATCAGAGGTAAAGGTTCAGCTAAAATAGTAATAACATATTTTGATTAAAAAATTGTGATTCTTACAACTTGGTGACAGTTTTGGGTACTCACGGTCTAGACCACCAATGTATTTCATCGTAATTTCACAGTGACCCCAGACAGCGCTGACAATTGGGAATAATTTTCGCCCTTTAAGGCCTCTAAATGCTACACCCAAATACTGGCCATCTACGACAAAGGATAGAGTACCCTCGTCCATGTCCAAAACAACTGTAAATGAAAATAAAGTATATTAGGAATAAATGACAGTGTTTAGTTGAAATGATAGGCATTTACACACCTAAAAATTTATCTGGCACTATAAACGTTTCATCTGGCTTGAGCAAGGCCGGATATGTAATGCCATCATAACTTTTTGAATCGTGGTATAATTTGTTACGCCCTAAATCCCAGCCCCACGACTGGTCGTTGCTTCCCACTAGACTCTGGTAACCAACTGAATGTAGAGGTGCATCTTGTGTCGCAACTCCGACCACTGCATGCGTTCCGCGTTGCCTGGTCGACCAGTGTACTTCCCACACATGTAGGCCTTTCGTTAAGCCAGTCTTGCCTCTGATGCAGTCGGTGCTTTGTGCTACCGGATGCCTATGGAATGTAAGTTTATCTTCTTCCTATATAGAACAATGAATGTATATACATGAGCAATTATGTCAGTTGGCCAAATAGCACAAACAAATGAGTGAAAATAAAAATACATTATAAGCTTGTGCACAATTACCTTAACAAATATATTTAAAGACCTGTCGTCCGCATTCCAACCATGTTTTATTTGCATTTCTTTGGACACTGGTGGCATATCTAATAATATATCTAGTCTGGCCGGACGGGCAAAATCTTGGGCCAGCTCTCTGGGTACTACGGGTTTGTATGGTTGCGCACTTTCGCGACTAACAGTTTTAACTCCACCTAAAACAAAATAGGTATTTACAATATATAATAATGATTAATACAACAAGTTGCACACGAAGAATGGTTTTTATTTGGTTAGGTTTGAAATGACAAAAGGTAGTGGAGGTGAAGGGTTTTGTGTGGCGGCATGGTAACATTATGGTATGCGAACCCATGGACATAATTATTTTTGTGTGACGCAGCTAAATTAAATGATAATATTATTTTCGAGTCGGACACGTTTTAGTTGGGTGCGTTTACGACTTACTTTTACTCAAGGTGACGGCGGTGTTGGTGGTAGCCGACTCACACTGCGTGTCGTCAACCGTAGCCGTCGTTTTGTTGGTCATTCTATGGGTTACAACAAGGCGTGGAAAACACGATGTAAAAATTTAACCGAAAACGCATGTAACGAAAAAAATGTAAAATGTCCACTACACACGGGCGATCATAAACTGAAAACGGCCGTTGTCCGTAAATTTAACGTTAATCGCGGGTTATATTTTATCGACAGAAAACGGAATGATGATTCGAGAACGCGCGCGTGGCCCGATATTTATCAGATAACAGAACGTGTTTTTCGGCAACTATCTAATCTGTTGGCCGTGTTTAATTGACGTTTAAAGGACCTTTAGCCCGACGGACGTTTATATTTACAACACGAACAATAATAATTCAATTCACGTGGCACTAACCACGCGCACGAATTTATCAGTGTGTGAAATGCGCTCAACGACATAACGAAACATAAATGATGGACGACTACGGGGCTGTGTCAGTAGATGATGATCGTAACAGACGTTCACGTCTCGCATCACCCTGTGTGTTGTTACACATGGCGGACGGTCTATTGATGAACTCCTCCGATGCGAAAGGCAATACGCGCCGCCCGGAGTTTGTGATGTCGAACGACGGTTACACAGCATTGCGTCTGACGGGATTCTATGAGGAGGGTCGAGGTAGGAGAAAAAGGGCGAAGGACGATCGAGTCCACAGCATTCTCTTCCCCCTCCCCCGTGTGCCATTCCCTGGGATTTGTGAAATAATTTTTGAGCGAACGAAGCGGACACTTAAATTAACGCGTTTTTTTTTTTCAAAATCAGCTATAAGAACAAATTTTTAAAACGACTTTTTTTAGTATTATCTAAAACATCAAAATATGGCTGTAACTGGTTTAAACTAGGTAAGGAAATGGTAAGGGTTGATTTCATAATCATAACCCATTTGATTGTTTGTATTTCAAGAAACCAATTATTATAATTCAATAGGTACCTGTTTTTAACATCTTCATACACCGTGTGTATTTTCGTTTTTTGCTGCTGTGAACAGTAATTTCAAAAACTGCTTATAGCTGGTTTTGAAAATAGACGCCCCTTATAGTAAAATAAATAATACCTATATAATAATAATATTAAAATATGCGCACGCGAGAAAATAAACAATAACCACCGAAAAAAGTGTAAAAAAAATAACAACACGTGCGTTGTGAGGCGCGGCATACGATGATGCGCGGGTGGGGAGGGTAGACATGCGTCACGCGTACCCTCCAGACCCAGTCACTACCCCCCCAGATGGGGCAAGGCCGACCGCGGCGCCACTCGGAGAGGCTAATCACAGCGGGCGGTGACCCGGTTTTGGCGGCGTAATATTATTTTTACAGTCACCGTACCGCCGCGCGTAAGTTGTCATATTATGTACCTATTATTATTTTTGAAAATATCTGACGATCGATGTCCAATACTCACTAGATATTTTCTGGCCCATGTTCATGGCCCGGTGGGCTCTGGTCCGTTGTCGATGTCCTCCTCCGATGCTGACGTACGGCGAAGCGGCGTTGCCTTTGTTAAGGTGCGAGAGCACCGACACGGAAGCCTTGTAGTTGTGGCGCCTGAGCTCTCTGAGCTCAACGCCCGACGACGTCACGCGACTGCTACCGCCGCTCAGCACAGCAGCGGCTGCTGCCGTGCTTAGATTGCCGCTGGTGCCTACTAATGCGCTGCTAGCAGCACCTAGAGCACTGCCACCGGTACCCTTCAGTCTGGAATCAACAAATAAAAAAAAAAACCGACGAATAAATAATAAGTAATATAGAATTGAAGGTGCTGCTGAACGCGCCACGTCGCGAACAGCGTGCGGTGGTGGGGATGTATATGCGATAAAAAAAATACACACACACACACACACATCTCAATATTTATTTATATGTACTTGAATTTGATTGAAGCGGTTGATAAGGTGGTCTAACGCTGCATTTTTCATCAAAGTGTAAAAAGAACGACGCTATGAGCTGTATTATAATAATCTTTAAAATATGCTCACGAATCGCCATCATGTTCGTCCGTAGCTATATATAATGATATAAAATGCGAGTAAAAAATGTTCGTCGATTACCATGCGTCAAAGAGAGTTCAATAATCATTTCTCTACACATTCATATTATTATAAAGTTTTTCAATCACATTTTAATCCATCGGTTAACGTGGAGGGGGGAGTTTAATGAAAATTGGATCATACAGACACGAGATCATACATAGGGCTGTAAGTAAATGACAGCACTTGACATTGCTCCGATTGTCAATGTAATTACAAATCAAAATATTAGTGACATAATTATGCATATGGGTAGTTTAAATTAAATTAAATTATTAAAAATTGTCAAAAAATTAAAAAACATTAATGCGAAACGAGGAAATATGTTCATTTCGATATTATTTACAAGCAGTGTTCAAATTCTTTTTGTTAGACGTCACGAGCATTATTTAGTATTTTCAATGCAAAGAATATTATTCACAGAAAACTCTCCAAGATGCAAAATTTTTTTGATTCAAGTATTTTTGTTCATCAATCATCCATCATTATCATTCGGGCTAGAAACTAACGACAAACGTTATATATACTTTTAATATGATATAACATAAATAATAATGAAATTTAAGAGAGTATAACAAATCGATTTCTCACGAATTATGCGATCGTCTCAAACAAAACAAGCCGTCGCCGCCGCAGAGAAATGTAACGACGATCAGAGGGTTTTTGTGAATATATACACAGAACAATGTCATTTCGGTGGCGACAATGGAAATAGGAACACAAACCGATTGCGCCAAGATTTTCTCGCCTATTCTGTGACACATACACGCATGTTGACGACGGGTTGATAATATAAGTATATTACAAAATACAAGTATACCTGTGCACAGCTGATGTATATTATTATTATGTTTCACGAATGCGCTACTGTTTTGTGAACTTTGACGTCCAACGACCAAGACACACGGTCGAATAATAAATACAATTATTAATACTTAATAAAAACGTCATGAATAAAATAGCATGAAATATATATATATAAGAGTTTCAAAGTCAAGGTTCGATATTCACTGATTAGATACGCGGCGAAAATAAATCGATTTCACACGCTCCCAAGGTCAAACGAAATGCGCTCGCGCTCTTGTGTGTGCAAATATTAAATCGGGATCGGTATATTATTATAGTGTTGTTGTTATTATTGGCGAAAATAAAACAAAACGATCGGTAATCATTATATTATTATAAGGAGAGTGTAATAATAACAATGAAGTTCAGAGAACACGACCGCCGCCGCAGCCGCGGGTCTAAAATCGAGACGGGAAAAAAAGAACCCACGACGGACCTTGATCGATTTTTTCCCTGGATAATAATTTCATCGGGATTTCGTGTAATTAAAACAAAAAAACAAAAAAAAGCAAGTTCGTGTGCGCGCCGCGACCGTTGTACTCGCACAACACGTACAGACGACGGCAATTACACAGACATTTGACCTGGTTTCGATTCGGATAACATTGAAAACCTTAATTCGCTTATTGGTCTCATAAGCATAACTCAGAGTATATACCAAACAATAATAATAATAATGGCCAACAGAAACATTGTTTTAAAACACGTGAATATCATTTAGCCACGCGTCCGTCGAGGGCACATCCTTGAATGTCCTGGAGGACGTAAAATTTTTTGCGCATAAAATAAACGTGCATGCGCGCGCGCGTAATATTTATTATACCTATAATCAACGAAATTAAAGGTGCACACCACCAATCAGCAAGCGCCCAGGACGAGTAATTGGCCAAAATGTCTGTATGCTCAGACGTGCCGAGGACATATATAAGCATAAAACGAAATGTAGTCTTCAATAATTATAATATACACGTAAAACGCGAGTCGAAAACGATATTAACTTTCCAATTTGGAAAACGATCGCCTCTACACTGTACCTTTTTACTGACAACTAGAGGAAGCGTTTCTATTGAAATTCGTCTTGTACACGCATGAAATGGACTCTGCATGTGAAAAGGTCTAGGAAAAAACCCTTTTGAAGACACATAACAGACTATATTAAATATACGAGTATATGATAGAAAATTAAAAGATCATTTTTTGGTTTTAATATTTTTACCGCGCGTAATCACACACAAATACACCAACGTGTTCTTTTCAATTCAAAAATTAGTATTACCTTACGAGCGGCGCCATCGTTTGTATTGTTATATTAAGCTATTACGGCGGCGAACTGTTGTGAAAACAGTGAAAGTGACGGCCGTACACACACACAATAATGCGCACACAGCACACGAAACAGACCGGCAGCGCGCGAAACGGACCAAAACTATAACGTTATGCGTATAACGTAATATTATTACGGTTAGACAAACACATTCGATTTCAATAAATCGCTAACGAAAAAAAGCACGTAATGCAAAACGTTCTCGGGACACGTTCGAGTTTTTCACGGAAATTCGCGATATTATAATGTATTATATTTTATACATCAACATATTGTAATATTTTTATAGGTAAAAAATAAATATAACGAGGGCAAAATGTATTGCATTCGAAGTGCTCTAGTTGGCTGCTGGCTGTAGTAGCTTATATTATGTAAAAAAGCGCCTGGGAATTTTGTTTTGCGCATGGGTTGAAGACGGATAGAAAAACGACGGCGTGAGCACGAAAAAAATAAAAGTAATATGTATGTAATGATGTCTGTTTTTCACTAGTATGTTGTGTATATTACAATAGGTAACTAACGTATAAGTCGAAAAGGATTTTTGCCTAGTGATCGATGGATACGAAAGAAAAAAGTAAATGGGATAGATAGGAATCCAGAATTTTATTTAATTTAATTATTGAATAATTATTTCGATTATCGGTTTTGACTGGGTTTAAGCCCCGTTTTTATGTATACCTATTTTATTTGTAATTTTTCTTTTTTCAATATTCAGTTTTTTTAAACGATGAAATAATGTAATAATATGCAATTAAAAACCAATAAAACATTTTGATTTATAAATATTTGTATACAAAATAATGCATTTTATTTTTTTTGATAGTTATATATTCTACTACGATACAAAGCGGCAACGTCGCACCACCAATTGTCGTGTTCGATAGTGTTGTTTTTTGGGTTCCCATTGTTTGATTGCAATCGCGTTCAATGGGTTGCAGCCGAAAGCCAAGTTTCGTCTGCGTGACGCCAAGTTTCCGTCCGACGACGACGACGACGCACGGTCGGCGGTTGCTCTTTGTGCCCGGGGCCCGCGTCGCGTGGCTTTGCCGAGAGACCCGGGGACTTTACTGGCGCGTTGGGGTGCGCGCGTCCGTTATCCCGGGGTCGTTGAACAGCAGCAGCAGCAAAGCGGTATGGGGAAGAGTGGGGCGCAGCTTCGACGGAAAAGGGGTGAGGAGTACAAGCGACGCGCTTTCATCATCGCCGCCGTCACCGTCATGTACACGCACAGCACATGCCGCCCCTGCAGCAGCAGCAGCAGCAGCAGCAGCCACAGCAGAATCGTCGGCGGGGCATAGTTGCAGGCGCGCGCGTGCACAACGCGCGGGCCCTGAAACGCACTGCACAAAAGGGCTGAAGAGTATAAGTATTGATTCGAGCGGGCCGCGCGCACAGGGCCTCAAACGCTTTCTCCCCCCCTTCCTCTCGTTTCGTTCGTTTTTTTTTTCGCGCGCGCCGCGTGACTCACCGGGGAATAAGGAACTTTTTATTATTATTATTCGCTCCGTCCGGCGGCGGCGTGGCCATATGCTAAAAGGGGCCCCCGCCACTCGCGCGAGTGTGTGTGTGTGTGTGTGTGTGCACAAACACACTGCGAGGGAAGCGTAGCGTTTTAATGAGAACGGTCGCTTTTCCGTCGCCATCAAACCATATATTATTATTATTATTATATTACAATACGTTTAAGTATTTGTGCAAAGCAAATTACACACACACACACACACACACACACACACATTGTATTTGCATTGATCGGAACCGTCACAGGCACATTTTTAATTTGACGAGCGGTTCAAAAAAAAAAAAAAAAACCCTCCGAGCTTCTAAATAAATTAGAAATACCTAATTTATTACACGCACGCTTAAATAAATAAACAAAACAAACGACGCCTTTCGTATGCGCGAAACTATACTCGGCTGCACAACGAATAAATAATATGCACTACACGAAGAAAAAAAAAAAAAAACGATTCGAGTGAATATTCGCACGAATATTATTATACATTATATTGTGCGATGTCGACTCCATTTTGCTCGCATATACGAGCGAATCCGCGGTGGTTTCTACGTGTCGCAGTCGAATTTGACAAACATTGTAGTTTTACCTGGGGAAAACGTCAGTCGTAACGCGGAAAATGTACATCACTCGGCAGACAAACAGAGAGCGAGGAGTTAAGGATAACAACACCCTGCCCTGTCAGGTAATGCACGTCCGTCGTCCCGGAATGCCGGAATATTGGTTTTATGACGGAATTGGAAATATCTAGCGAGGGAAAATTTCAAATATAAAAAGCGTGACCGACTACCTACTATGTAATAATACATAGCTCGGTGGTTTTCCGTCGAGAATAAAATAACATTTGTTACGGGCGGATCGATTAAACAACAATTTTTTTTTTCTTTTTAACACGCCCGGGCGCGGCGGTGGAAAATCCATTACGGCCAAAAAAATCGTGTCATTGCAAAAAAGTGAACGGGGCGGCGGCGAGCCGAGTCCCCCTCTCACCGCCGTTTCCCTCCCCGCATCCACACCACTGCAGTGCGTTCGTGTACGATATACATATAGTTACGTAGGTTCACGTAACGTATTATATTCGAGCCGCTTTCTCCCGTTATATTACACCCGTAACTGGTTCATTGCCGACAGACGGCGACAACGGGATGCTCCGGTTGGAGTTATGATAATAATAACGATGACGGTGATAATAAAAATAATAACAATAATATACACTTTTACTTTCTCCCACAGTTTTTCCTATAAATCGTGATTAATTTAAACGCACGGGGCGGCAACGAAATTGACGACAGTCGAATACTGTGTGTGCCTTCTCGCATAAAATGATACGTGTCACACGCGGTTTTGAAAAATCTGGTCGTTTTGGGAAGTCGAAGGAGGAGAGCGTAAACAGCCAACACCGAAGCTCTGTTATATATCGTCGTAGCGGGCAGGGACTAAGTCGACGACAGAGATTGTCGTCGACACACAGTGTGTTTCGCAGCACGTCGTGTATAATATACGATGATGAAGTGGTTGCACACACGCGCGCGCGCCGCGTATAAAAAACCTAAGCATATATAATGATATATATATATATGTATACATAATAACGTATACACGACGCAAGAGAAACCGTACACTTGCGAGAACTAGGAAACCCGAGAAGTGTGCACACGTGTTTCACACACGCACCCGGTTCGTCGCCGCCGTCAGTTTACATTATGATATCGCGCAGCAATGTATGTATAATGTATTATTACTATTCTCCATACACCCGACGAACAGCACACCACACCACACACACGTCACACACCGGCACACGAGCACACACACACACACACACACACATCCGGCCGGCAGACGGACATATGGCGGAATACGCGCGACAGAAATCGTTATAATAAAAAATAAAATGTATGAATATGAATATCGTTACCGCGACGAGGACATGCACCGTTTCGTCCGAGTTGATATTATTATTATTATTAATATACGGACACACAACACACACACATGCACGCGACCCGTGCGCGAGTTTGTCCAGACGAAACGAATGAAATAATAATAATAATAATAATAGTAAAAAAAAAAAAATTCGGTGCACACCGGACGGATATCGCGATAAAACAAAAATTAACGGTCAACCGGTTACCGAATTGTGTGGTGTTTCAAATGAATTACTCGAGTTCGAGTTTTCCTATGTGCGTTAATAACTAATAAACGCACATACGTATTGATTATTATTATACTGAAGTACATCGTAAATGAATGCATTATCGAAAGTGCGCCGCAAACGAATATCTCGAATTAGATATTATGTACTTACAATGTAAGGTTGTACATAATATTATGTCACCGACATTGTATATTACCATTTTTTAAAAGTACTACTACTACTGACCTCCTTCTAACCGTACTTGATAATAGTTAATAATAAATACACTGTGTAAATTATTCGTGTCGTTCGACTTCTTCAATCCGCGAGAAATGTATCGAGTGCTGCGGCGTTTACGTAGGAAATACGTGTTTAGAGATACTGTACATTATATCAATAATTGCGTGTGTAAACGCAATATTTAAAATACACCTACGCGTTTATTACACACACGTCACGTGGAACACCGATTAGCACCACGATATTATTATTATGTTTTTATCATCGTCTGCACGCGGCGATGACGTGAGTGCGGCGACGGCGTTTAGGGGGGGGGGCTTTTGTTTCGACCATTTTCGCACGGCCAGCAGCAATGTAGGGGTGGAAGGTAAATTTTCACGAAAATTGCACAATCGGGCCGCTCATGAGTTCCGCTCTGAAAAACGCTCGACCATGAAACGTAATTCTTTTATTTATTTTTCAAATTTTTTGTCGAGTGAAAGTTGAGCGGAGTTCTGTAATACGCGCGCCGCCGTGCAGTGAGAGGAGGACGTCTGGTGTTGTAGAGCCGAGGACGTGGGACGCCGCCGCCGTTACAACGCCACTACTACTTTTTTTTAAGCGTGTGTGTGCACGTGTGTAATATTGTGACGACATATCGAGTGTCGAGTACACACACAAAAGAGGACGAAGCGGAGAAAGTCTGCAAGGAGTAGGTGGCGTAGTGTGTGGATCTTCGGAACATTTTTTTATTTTTGTAACAGCACACAACGTCAAGGATTCTTAAGTAAGACACGCGGCGATTACAAAAATTTATATTTATACTAATATAAAATATAGCCATTCACTTCACATATCTATCGACAAACCCATATATAGTAAACTTCGACAACTTTTTGGGCGCACGCGTTCATTTTTGGGAACCAATAGGTGGTCGTACCGAACGGATTATCATTAATGATAATATATCTTATTGTTAGTATTATAATAAGGCATGGTGACGGCGGCGGCGGCAGACCGTTTTCAAGAGGCGTCTCTCGTATGAGAAGAAAAAAAACTTAAATTTTTTCGAACATGATATATAACAGGTGTGCGCGCCGTTCGTCGTGGTCGTTGTATCGACATGCCCTGGTGAACAATTCCACCGTACAAGCGCGCGTGGTTTTACAATTACCATTTACTACTACTGTAGCTATCAAAGTACAACATTACGATAATATTTTCTAACAGTGTGCACTTTATTATTGTACGTAAACATTAAGTATGTTTTTTTTTAATTGTAATATCCCGTCAATACAAATAATAATGCAAATAGGTGTTACAATTAGGTTTTGGATAACTCGAGATTTGCGTTTCGTTCGTTGTATATCAACTGCTGTGCAGTACGCGAAATACTTGTGCCTAAGTCCTCAGAGAGAGTTGCCTGTTACAAGTCGAAATCTCCGGACTTGAAAAAGCATAAACCACTCTTTCTCTAATTTATCGATGTGCTTGTGCAGACCTCTCTTTGTTTCTGCTGCGTGTGTGCAGCACTATGGAAAACTCGGCCGGCTTATAAATCCCGAGGTCGTACACAATACGGTGCCGTACTGCAGAGCGAAATATAACTTTACGATTGTGCGAGCCACGCCCAAAACCAATGAAGGGTTAGAGGGAGAGAGATAGAAAGGGCGAGAGTAAGGGAGCGAGAGAATTGCACGAGGAGTAAAACACACTATACAATCGGAAGCTTGGGTGTTGCTATGGAGATGGCCACCCCAACGCAAAAGCTTCGCTTCAGCTTTATCAATATAGAAACTTATCTGGTCCAAGCGATCTACTTGACACCCCACACGATTTCTATGCCATTAGAATACGAAAAATTCAAAAATATTTTCACTGAGATAGCTTATATACCAAACAATTAATGCATAAATATGACTGTATGATCCATAAGAGAACTGATAACAGAATTTAAAGAATTTTGAAGTCTCTACAAGCTTTCACGAACCTACGACGGTATAATTCCCTGTTAATAGTAGTTGTTCGCGAAGGTGGATATCGTAATAAAACTCACCCAATAAGATTCCAAAATTCTTTAACGGAATATTTAATGTTAGCGAAAGCTTCTTCGTCTAAACCCAAATATACTGACCTGTAACAAAAAAAAAAAACAAATTATTAGTTTAAAAATCTCAATGCATAACACCTGTTGATAAACACTGGTGCGTGGTTCAAGATAATATAATATTTAAGAGTGCAGTTATGAAAAAACAAAAAAACGCAACAATAATTGTCTCTAATTGATGAAACGGGATCGGCAGATGGTTGACCCAATTTGTGGGGGTTGAGGGGCAGGTGTATTACAACGATGACGACAACGTAAATTACACGCCCCTTTTCCAGTTTTTTTGTCTTTAATATTTTCACATATACAAATAAAATATATTCAAATATATCAATGTAAATGTATTAGTGTATTTATGCGAACATACAAATACACACACACACACACACACACAGGTATACATAATTGCCGAAGGCCTTCCTGGTTCTCAAGCACACAAGGCCAGCGCCGGTTTTAACAATAAAAACCTCCGGTCATTATATTTCGCGTACTCAAAATCGAATATTTTTTTTGTGTATAAGACACGCGTTATATACACCACATTTTCTTGTCGTTGTGTCATCAAGGAAGAGATTACCCGAACCGCTTATACTTAAGGACACGATCAAATAGGTATGATAACTTCTACTGTCAGTGCCAAGGTTAACGGTTTACGCAATGTAATACGTTAATTACGATTTTAAATTTGCTTAAAAATCGTTTAAGCGACAAAATTTTATTTTTAACCACAAAAGCGGTTCGCTTGGTAATATTTTGGCTTTGTTTCACAACAAAAATCATACTCGGGAAGTGCATTTTGAAAACTCGAAGGTCAACCGGTGGTATCTGTATCTGCACAACAGATGTTCGTCAAAACGAAAGCGCATTGAATAGTAGTACAATAGATTCATCACGAAATCGTAAATACAAAACGATTATGTTAACAGAGTGTTTTGGGTACAATATTACTTCGAGTTCATAAAGGTGCAACGCGATGAGTCGACGAATAACACGCGGCGGTGTAAGAATAATAATAATAATAATATGTTTCCTCGGAGATATGCATAAATTATGCACGACGATACGGCGAGGATTAATTGTGTATGATTTGAACAACAAGCATTTCCGGATTCATTCGAACAGAGGTATGGAAACACGTTTATTAATTATTATTCCGTTTGATCTAACCTAACCTGTGACTGAACGCCGAGTGTGTATCATCACGAATATCCGACATAATATTTCAATGTTATTATCACGGTGAAATTGTCATATTATTCTCTTAATGATGCGCAATCGTGTACTTCTCGTAGTACGACTACACAACATATTTGGTATATTGATTGTACCAAACGCATGACGACAGTGTGGTCTTTTTTTGTAATACACGTTTTCCAGAAATCTGTCCAGCCGTAACGACGTTTCTTTCCCTTGTCCTTTAACGGTGAGCGGGGGGGGGGGTTCACAACTACAGACGGTTTTTGTACGCGTAAAGGTAGGCCGTAGATATCTACCTCTGGTACAATGGGACCGGGGTCAAAACGTGGGGCGTGCAGACATAAAGGTATACCCAGGTATACTTATATAATATATATACATTTAATATTTGAGTAAAATTCCTCTCCTCGGTTACCACCATTTTTCGTTGCCGCTTTGGTCTCGAACGCTGCGCACACAATATAGCGGAAAACGAGACAACAAAGAAACCAGGTGTGACGTCACCCGAGAACCAGCCTTCGGAATCGAATCTGGCCTTGGTGGTGGTGTGTGTGAGCGACTAGAGAGGTGCGCGCGTACACAGCACACTGCGACAGCGCGTTTAGAGTGTTTATACACACTAAATATACACACACACACACGCACACAATATGTGTACATTGTATGCACGAACTCACGCACACGCACACGCACAGACACGCCAATAACCTACGGATAGTCCCTCCCTACCCCCCGACGTATGCTATACAATTCACGGCAACTATGTACAGAGAATATTATCTATCTCCATACTATTTCCTTCCCGAGTATAGTGGTGGAAATAATATAGCGTAGAAAAAATACACACATGTTTTGCTTCTTATCATTTATTATATACGCTGTATTACTGTTAATCCACGGATGATAAAAAGCGTATGTAATAAAATTTTTTTAAAAAACAGCGCTCAACGATGAGGACATCAAACGAATAACTTCGAGGAAGCCCGTGATAACACTAACCTAACCACTGCCCCGTCATCACATATTATATATAATTATTACTATACGTTTGACAAAATACAAGTCCAGATGATCATAATATACCCGTCCAATCATTACATTAGAATATTCGACTCAACGATAATGAATTTTTCATTACACATACATTGCGCGTTGTAATAGTACTCTTTTTCGAATGACGTATGCGGAAAATTGGAAACGCACACGATTTCGAAACGCGCATCATTTGTCGACACGTACAAAAGTAGTATACGACGATTTAACCACTGTAATTTCTCATAGTCATCGTATTGTGCAAGATAAAGTCCTTTGAGTTGTTTCGGAAAAAAATCACATGCCCGAGTATTAAGCAACAAAACGGTGCGTACTAGCGTACTTAGAAAATGAAGAAAAAATAGCAGACCTCCCGCAAGGTTCTGTCGCGTTTGCAATTATTCTTGAAATCATAAAACTCACGCCAACCGAGGTGGGCAATGGGCACGCACATATTATTATTATTATTATTTATTTCGAGCACGATTTATGATTAATCATTATTTATTTTATTTTTTTTCTACGTTTGTTTCAGGAAACGTGATCGATACGATTTTGTAACCGGGGCTGTGGGCGTTCTGAAAGGCTTGCACGAATAGGAAATACTCACACACACACACCAACGTACAAAATATTACATAGAGATGATATGACTAGCCGGGAGATGATAGGGAAGGGGCTAGTTGTTAGTTTCATAAGTCATCGAGTACAAGTACTAAATCTATCTAGGTATATACACATAGACGTACGCTCGGACGTAGGTATAGACAGCAATATTACAACCGTCGCAGAACAAGGCCGTCAGTGCCCAAGGTCATTTCCTTTTCGCGCGCGCGTATTGCTTCGCTGTCGCCATCGCCACGGCAGCAGCGTCGTTACACGCGGCCGCGTTTTCCCGTCCGTCGCGCGGCTTTCCCGGGTACAGTGTCGCAATCGGTTGCGTAAAAATAGTAATAATATTGATTAAAAAATAAAATAAAAACCTCAGTCGTACGACACACACAGCACAGACGGTTGTTGCTATTCGACCGCTAACTGTCTGTCCCGACACTCACACAAGAACACAACGAAGTAAAGAGTACGATATATACCCTTGACTTAGTTGTATCCAGGCGCCACCGGTTGTCACGCGCATTTCCTAACTAGGACACATACACATACATTTATTTATATAAATATATAAATACAGCAAGCATTTCCCTTGTTACGTTATTGTTAGAGTTTCCGTTTGAGGTCTCCAATAATATTGTTGTACACGCATATTTTCAACAAGAGAAACTGGCCGTTCGAGTGGAAAAAAATTAATATTTTTAAAAACATATTGCGTATTGGGTAAACACTGCGAGAAAATTCGAGATATTGAATGAGATGCATACGGTTATAAATACAAACGAGATTATAAGCGAATGAGTACAAATTATACAAATGATTGAAATTAATTACTCCTGAGAAACGATCGACTTTTGTCGGCTGGTTTGGAATTAGAGAATTCACAAACACATAAAAAATTAATCAACTCGCAAAAGTATAGTTGCTTGTCCATACACGAAATACGAGGCATAGGTATACGATATGAATCGATTTTAAAACACATCAATATATACTTACGGGGGGAAAAATGAAGACATTTGAGCAGAATGAAAATCACGATTCATGTTTACTTAATATACTTCTTAATGTTCTAAAAAACTAACTTAATGTTCACTAAAAAAATAAAAAAAAGCACCAAAACAAATAAGAAAGTACTATAGAAAACAATAATGTATAAAGTAAAAACGTTAACGAGCCGAAAACGCACCGAAAACTACACTGCGAGAGGCGAGACAGTTATGGAAGACGACGGTAGACGACTAACCGCCCTTGACACAGACGGTGGGAACCAAAGCCAAATAGGAATCCTCTTCTTTTATTGTTATTCTCTCTCTTCATTTCTAAGTCTAACATAACCGGTATTCCCGCACGGGGAACCCTTTCTCGCACGGGGTTCGTAACCGTTGAAGGGATATGATAATGTCGTCCTAATGGTGTCATCGCACCTCTATTTCAACGGGTCCCGCCGAGGGGTTCCCAAAACGGCATAGGAAAGGGGGTTCGTTACGCCTATCCACGAGTCGCATCGTGTCTTTTAGTCACCACTGCTCGGATAATTGTCCCGCATGAGGGATCCCGTTGTAAACAGGACCGCGTATATACCTAGGGGGCCAAAGACAATTCTCCATCACCCTATTCTTAAGGTGTGAATCATCCGATATCTACGAGAGAACAGCTGATCGTAAAATATACAACGAAGAGGGTAGTCAATATGAAAAAGAGCATGCTTATAGAAACGACGGTAATTCGGATGATTTTCTTACGAAAAATTGTCGAAATAATATCGGCCGAGTTAGATTAGATTTTCTTCGACAAGTAATAACACAATTTTATACTCGTATATGCTGATTGTAGCAAAATGGGAGGAGGGGGGTCCCGAACACACTAAAAGGGCACATAATGAAGACAAGGAGAGAGAAGGGACGAACTCGTGAATATTCCCAGGACGCGGACAACTACCAGCTGCTTGTTCCACACAGCTGTGCTGTTTTGCATACCTACTTCAAAAGAAAAAAAAGAATATTTATATATTTATATCCCTGTATTTGCACATAAACCGTACACGACTCTGCGATTGCTCTCAGACTTTTAAGTAGTGAAAAAAATATATATTCTTTACGAGAAATTTCTGTTGCATAATGTGTTAACATACAAAAAAAACTTTATATCCAGCTGAGACGACATTGGTGGTTAATGCACAAGTACCTATACTGGTTTATAACACATTCCAGATGGTTGAGTCTCTTTCGGATCCATTATTAACGGGTAAATAAATGTAAAAATTAAAATAAGCTCAAATTCGTCAAATCGTTTCTCATTCGACACGATCATTACATCATACATGTATTATAATTGTATGTAATATATATATTATCTAACAATGGAATTTTGTTCAAATATTTTCTTTACAAGAAAATGGGCCATTTCCTTTTTGAAGTCAATTAAATACGATATCTTTTTGCAAAAGTTTCATTTGATACCTTGACCCGCTTAATGACTTCTTCATTGATTCGATGGCATTACAAAAATACATCATACACACTGCATTTGAGAATAATAATAATTGTTGGATACAGCCAACAGTTACATTGTGGCCTTGTTCGTAAATGTCAAACACTTGCACATAAAACGGTTACTGAGAAGAGGGGCTGCTGCTGCTGCTTGTATCGCATCCTCTCTCTTCGTCCACTCATATTACTCCGATTCACGACAGTTACGGCAGACTGTAGTAGTAGAAAAATGGGGAATCTTTTGAACGGAACCGATTTTATTGATCGAATTTAGTATGAAAAAAAAAAAAAAAAAATAGACGTAATTTCGATTAGATAACTTCAGGATAGTAAAAATAAATAACTGACATTAATTTTTTTTTCCCGCTGTTTCTTTGTCGTGTAACAATTCGACCGAAAACTACGAATGATTTCACTTTTTACCCGAAACCGCGTGAGCAATTTCTAATGACGCGAGAAGATGAAAAAAAAAAATGTAATATATATATATATTATAAATTATGTACACTATTACAACTATATACTACTACCGCTATAGCGTATTACTACACTACATAACTATAAGGGAAATTAGGCCAAGGCGGCTTTGAAGGTATATTATAATATACACGGCGAGTTCGCCGTCATCACGTACATATACATACACACGGCGAATTCCAATAATCTCGGAAACCACTCGTCGTCGTCGGCGGCGGGCCAGACGCATATTTCTCGCACAACACACAACAGGTACATTCGGAACGGCGGCGGCGGCGCGACAAAACACGATACAATATTTCAAATAATAATAATATGCTGGTATTCACACACAACTTTTGTATTGTTATTATACTATAACAATATACATATAGTGGGTGTCTCGTCGGGGGAAAAAAATGTATGTAATAATGATAATAAAAACCACCTGGCGATACCTGCGCGCACACACACACACACACACACACACACAGTCCTACACCACCTCTCACTCGGTCGTCCGCCCGCCGACGACGACGGCAGCTTAAGCCCAGGTGTGTGCGTGCGTGTGTGTGGACACACAAAAGGTTAGAGGAAAAAAAAAAACTTGTACAGTGAAAGGGGCTGCTGCTGGTGGCGTAGGTTGTAGGCGGACGAAAAACGCGCGCCGCGTACACAAAACACAAACTCATGACGACGAGCTCCACTACATGTATATAGGACGAGAAGACAGATGGTACGAGAGAAGTCGTCGTCACAGCTGTATACTACCATTGCCGAGTGATAAAAATGTACAAATGCTATAAAAGATTACGGGAGAGAAAGACGAATGGGGTGGGGTGACCTTTTATCAGATTTTTCAAAATTTTGTCTACGAATCGTTTTCCCCAGGGGTGATTTCAAAGAAAATAAATTTCAACACGACTGCCGTAGATAATATACGTAATACAAAGTTATCGGTGTGAGGATGTAATAATCATATTATATATTATATTATGCATCTAGATCTTTGGGACCGCGTCGTCGTGACTGTCGGCCGCAGGTATCGAGTTCAAGTACACGCCGAGAAGCACGGACGCGATTCAGTTGAAGTCGTGGTGTCCGGAGAGCACATAGTAGTACTGCT
>JAIPRM010000171.1:5010-18892 GCA_025469315.1 Stegophylla sp. TES_Ste_2020 | reverse complement strand
ATCTAGATCTTTGGGACCGCGTCGTCGTGACTGTCGGCCGCAGGTATCGAGTTCAAGTACACGCCGAGAAGCACGGACGCGATTCAGTTGAAGTCGTGGTGTCCGGAGAGCACATAGTAGTACTGCTACATAATATTTTTTTTTTTAATACATGTGTATAATAAACAAAGAGCGTCCGGCACACAGATGGTCGGCGCACGGACTGGCAACGTCGTCTCAAGGGGGGTACACTGCAGCACCATCATTGGTTCGGATCTTTCTCTCTCTCTCTCTCTCTTTCGTCTTCTACATAATGTCCGTCTGCCTCTGCTGTCACTCTCTCTCTCTTGCTCTCTTGGCTGGCTAGCACAAGCTGGCACGGCGACTTTATACGTGCGTGTCTGTCAAGACTTGAAGCTAGCTGGCCGCGGCAACGACCGTGTTGGTGTGGATGGTCCCGTCGATCGTGTAGTGCACAGTAGTAGTATTTAATGACTCTCAGAACCGTGAATGCGTGCACGCCGCCGCCGCCGTATTTTGGAAACCATTGGATCGCAACAACGGCGACGTGGTACACGAAGACGACGGTTTCTCCGCGAAGGGTCCGCCGCCCGAGAGGGTTCTCATAACATGGATTTAGGGTGCGCGCGTTTGTGTCCCTTTTTGCTCTGCTCCCTATTCTTAATGCACGAGGGATGCGGCGTTAACGACATTTTTTCGAGCGCGTTCCGAAAGTCATACTCTCGCACATAAAATACATACACACACACCACAATGAAACGGCAAACAGCAAAATATAATAATGCATATTATTATATAATAGAACCAACTGCCCTGGACGACCGACTGGCCGTTCACATGGGATCTGTATATTGATAAAAACCATCAAATCTTTCTCACACGCACAAACCGACACCGTTCAGACGAACGCGTATAGTTATGGAATGGGCAATGGATAAAAACTACGGTTTCAAGACAATATTCCTAATTTTTATCTTAAACCGTGATAAATACACGCATCATACCGTTTTGAAGGGTAACTATGTGAAAAAAAAAATAAAAATCAATGATGGCTGATGAATATTTATCATATCTATTTATAGACGTCATCGCGCCGTCTACAAGCTATTTTTTTTTATTTTTTTTTTTTATGCACGTTAAATAAATCGTAAAAATTACTGCAGTACATATGAACTTCTCCGTCGTCGTCTTATCTTTCCTGCGAAAACGTGCGTCGCGTGGAATATGCAGCACATTCTGAGCGAATCGAGAGTTTGAAAATATTTTCTACACAGTCGATACATAGAACACTGTTAAAACAAACACATTTTGTTATACGCTATAATGAACATCAAATTTTTTTTGGCGTTTTAAGAAAAACAAAAACGGGTACGCGCAACGCGAATACTCGAGTATAATATATTATTTATATAATATGGCCTTATGTGTATGTATAATACACCACTTTAGTACCTATATAACTACGTATATTATTATATTATGTGTTCGCCGAGTAGGTACTGGAGCGCTAGCCACTACACACACACACATCAGTGTGCGCATTTAAGTGCATTTTACATTGTACACAGCGCCGAAAACGCATTTATCACGTCATACATATTATACAAAACTGCAAGGGGAGCTTTTTAATATTTTTTTATTTTTACTTTTTTTATTTTTTTTTTAATTCGTATTGTGTGCCGTCTATATACACTACCCGCACACTGCTGCTACACCACTACCATTTATACCCGCACACCCTTTTATGTTAAGCGTGCGTATACACACACACATATGCACTCGCCCGCGTACACACACACACACACGCACACAACCGTCACCCCGCGAGCATTTCCTCACCACGAAGGGCATTGCGCAACCGAACCGTTACAACAAAAGGGGGATGGTCGTTTCGCGTATAATAATTATAAGCAGTGGTGGCGGAGGAGGTCAACGTCCCTGCGGCTCGTGCTGACCACCGGGCCCCGGACGAGTGTAATTATTTCAGGCGACTGCCGCCGCCGTTTCTGTGTTCTGTCGCTGTGGCGGCAGCGGGGCGGAAACGAAAAAACTTTCACTGGTTAAAATGTATACTCTTTGTGCTTCGGGAAAAAAAAAATACACATAGCACAACGGCGGCGCGCGTGTATGTAGCAGATGTTGTTGTGCAATGTCGTTGCGCTAAACGCCCCTTCCCCTTATTACCATCAGCCTTTTCCCCACCGCTGAATCGAGCCGAAATAAAGCTTCGGACACGGCAAGACATTGGATACGACGGAAAGGAACAGAATAAAAAACTTACAGAAAAAGAGAACGGTGGCCGCACGTTGTGTATTTTATTATTATACTCACACACACTCGATATATATATATATATACAAACATATACATGGTGGTGCGCCGGGGATATGGGTTCAAGGGCAACCGAAGCGGTTTTTTCAAGACCGGTTCAATAAACGATGGCGTCCGCTGTTGCCGTGCATCGAGTTATACGCGGACGTACGTACGTACGTACGGAGCCGTAGACAGATAATAAACATATAATATAGAGGGATACGAAGACGGGTCTTGGCAAAAGGGTTTTATAAAAAATTTTAAAAAAATACACAAAGAAAACGGTTACTGACGAATACCACCGCCGCTGGCACTGATAAGAAACGTTCGACAACAGTGCGAGCGTTATTTTACTTAATAATTATCATTATTCATTATCATAATAATTATGGCACGAGGACGTGCGTATTATAATAGCGTTTTTTATTATATTGTTATTGACTACAACGACAACGACGACGACGACGACGACGAAGATAAGTACTTATCAGCGAGACTCGACGACAGATAAATTACTACCGAGAGAAATAATACTGCGGTATTATCATTTATTTACCTAGTTTCCATGTTATTTCCGGCAATTGCCGCGTTATACAGCAGGTGATGTTGATGTATCCGGCGCTGGTGTCTGAGGTGATTGGCGGCGGCGACGAACGCGGGCGACAATACGATCGGTCGGAAGCACGGCGGCGGCCCAAGCACATACGGCACTAGTAGCACGACGGCGGCGGCGGTGGCGGCACCGTCGCAACGGCAGAGCCTACCGAAATTGCGCGACGGTGGCGTCGAACACGCGTCGAAACGACGACTGACGACACTGCAACTACCGCAGACGCCGTTGCCGAGTACGTTATTCCCGGGGACGGTGGCGTTGGTGGCACCGCCGCGAACGAACAACAGACGACCGCCGCAATAACAACACGCTGGGCTATCCACAAGAGGCAACCAGTAGAGCGTCGTGGTCGTCGCACCAGCAGCAGCAGCAGCAGAAGCGTTGTTACCAGCAGTAGTGGCGGCGGCGGCAGCGACAGCAGCAGCAGCGGCAATGGTAACGGCGGTGCAAGGCGATTTCGTCGTCGTCGTCGTCGTTGCTGCTATACAGTGGCGAGTCGGCAAAACCACTGCTGGCATGACAAACCGCGCGCTCAACACGAACTGGCCGGCCTCCGGAATCGCGGTGAGCGCCCGTCGTCGACACGCACGCACACGCGCCAGGCGGCAAGACCGTACACTATCGATTTTTTCCCCGTTCCACTCGCCGATCCCCCGCACGCCCGTCCGCCGCCGGACCGTCGAGGCACCGACCCCCCTCCAAACACACCCGTCCGTATATTACGCCGCTGCTTGCGGCCGCCCCGCACCTTCACCCCGTCCACAGTAGCGGGCGAGCCTGACGCCGTCGAGGCGTCGCTATGTGCGGCCATCGCGGTCGATTGTCACTATCGATAATCGTCGATTGTCGAGCGTTACCGATTGTTTTGTGTACAGTGTGCCGCCGATAGCTGAATTGGTGCACACACGACGTCGAGTGACGATCGACGGCGGTGGTGGTTGGAAGAGGTGCAGCGGCGGCTGCTATGGTGGGATCGCACGCACGACGACGAGAGTGCCAACAGCTGCGTGCACGACGCGCCCCGCTCACCATTGTGACGCCCTTGAATCGCCGCTGCGTCGTTCGGCCGCGGCTGAGCTTGACACGCGCGGCGGGAGAGTGAAATTTTATAAAAAACGCACACGAGGGAGAGGGGAGATTTACTCGGTGGATATCTTTTGAGTAATTTTTTGCTGTTTTTTCTTTTTGTTTTAATTTTTTTTCCATTCCATCGACGACGAGAAGGCGACTTGTAATTAAAACACACACACAATATAATAAATATAATATCGCGGTACACGTACACTTTTGTACTACACACGCGCGCTTGGGTTAACTTATCGTATTTGGGTTGAGTAAGGAGAAGGTTTGAGGGGACTAGTGGGCAAGTATGCACTGGGAGACTGGGACGCTTCCTATGTTGAAGTCATGGTTTTGTGATGTAAAATTAATTTTGTAGATTATGTAAAGAAAATAAATTGTTCTATTATCTATGAAGCATAGTGTAACTACTAAGGAACACAGAAGTTGATAAGAGTTGAAACAGAAAACAAGAAATATGATGATAGTGAATAATGATACTAACAGAAATGTAGAACAAAAGTGGGATAGTGTTAATAGATTATCTGAATTTTAAAGAAACAATTAATATAACAATTCTGAGTGGATCTTCAGTAAATTATATACAGAACAATCATTGGCAGTTTATTTATATTGTGCGTGTTTTACAGCTTAATAACAGAATAATACATGGCCTCTTCATTGTCTTGTTTTTAATTTTAACTCTTATTTTTTAAAAAAAAACTGAAAATTAATATCGTTCAGTATAATTGAAGCTACTCAGAATTCTTTTTATTGAAAAAATGATTTAGTATTTCTTTAAAACTCAACAAACCCACGAAGAGTATTCCACTTTTCTTCTTCACATAAATTTACTTTACTCGCCAATCATCATTTGACGAGTAATCATCTATACTTACGTTATTTCATTTTGTTACGTCTTTTAAAAAGTGGACATTTATATGTTTTGCACGGGTACCAAATTTGCATAATATTAATTCTCATCAGTTTTATTTCATAGGTACATAATATGATATACTAAGAAATTATAAGATAATAGGACGTATGAGTACATCTTCATTTATAAAAGTTGTATAATATTTGAGATGTACTTGTTCTTAATATGTCTATTTTTGATTAATTTTATTTAAGTTGGTAATTAACTCCTTGAGTGTAAAAATGTAAAATAATAAAATCTAATTCACACACGTCAAAGGATTAAAAACAATTAATTCAATATGTTACGAAAATAATTCTGTTATTTTTTTTTTGGAATGACAGTTATTTGAACCGTCATTTTATTAATTTTAAATTATAGTAGAAAATTATTCATGAAGTGTACCTTAAGCAAAATAATACGTCTAAAAAAAAATTTGATGTATATTTTTGTAAAAAAAAAAATAAAATTTACAGATTAAGAAGAAACTGTTTATGAGGGTTTGACGAAAAAATATTTGTTATTTTATGTAAAAATTATCAGTTTAATTCAAATCCAAATTTTAAACCCTGTGGTTGAACGAAGTGAAAAAAAATAAATAAAAGGTATTTGTCAATAATTAGATGGATAACGAAATATATGTTTCAATCGGTGATATTCCTCTCCTAAATGCAGTATGTATGCTTTCCATCATTGTCCAGGGTTAGTGCATTATCTAATTACAATCTGTCATTATTAGTTTATACCTTCTGATAAAAATCAAAGTTAACGTTTCGTACAAAACTCAGTTCATGCATAGTACAGCATTCCACTAGTGGCGTTTATACTGTCTGGGAGTAGGGATTTGAAACTTTCGGAATAAAAATTAACATAAATAAATTAATAATAAAATCAAGAGAAATATTGTACGAGAAAATTTTGCAATTCATTTTTTTTATAATATGATTTGACTGGAAAAGGCTCGGTTACTACTCTTATTTACTAGATAATTTGAAATCATTTGAATTTAGATTAAATATTTAGGTGGGTTAGGATTAAAATAATATGGCAGCTATGTCTGGCAAGTCGTCGAACGGGTGTTGGCTCACAAATGTTTTTGAAAATATAATAAAACCACGTTTTCATCCTTGTTTTTTTTTTTTTTTTTTTTTGATTGCCATACGGCTAAACCTAATATAGTTTTTGAATTTTTTACTAAAATGTTTGAAGTGATTAAAAGTTTTGAGAATTTCAAAAAAAAAATCCTCTTTTAACTGATGAGAAAAAAATCGTATCTATACAACTGTGTACACACACACACACACACACACGAAACGACAATAATGCTATTTGCGTACGAACGATAAACGCGTGATAAAGCGGCATACTCTGTTATTGCATAATTATTGTTAAATGTTACGAGAGATAAAGGATAAATGATTAAGAAATACAATTAAAAATCTGTGTTCAGAACAAGGCGTGTGCGTGCGATAAATTTGTATATCGCAATGTGGGATTTTAGCGCATTGCCGTCACAGTCCGTCTGCACAACAGTGTGGCTACTTCCTTTTTAAAAATATGCGTGGAGATACACGCGCATACACGCGTATGATAATAATAATAATAATAATAATAATATTTATTATATCACGCGCGTGCATTAATGTTATCATGCGCGCCTGTACGGCTTAAGTACATCATAATACGTCATATTATTATGCTGGTGAGATCACAGAGAGCTAAATAATGCACACACCCACACCATGGTGGTAAACAGAGTCGGCCTACAGTTTCTAGTATCAGATAAACACTATAACTATAAATACTATACATAATATAAAGAATTTAAGAAGCATACCTAAAATTCTGGGTAGTTTTAATTAAAAAAAAAAAAACCAAAACCAAGACATACTATAATATATATATATGTATACACATATATATATAATTAAAATATAATACCTTAAATAATGTGTTTTGTCGAGGCAAAAGTATTATTGGCGTTGCGATTCGTGTGAATAAGATGTTATAGGGTACTATAGGGTGTTTTTTTTTCAGTAATGGCCTTCAAAGAGGCCATTATTTGAAATTTTCAAATTTTTTCTAAAAATTTGAAAAAACTACTCAAAATTTGAAAAAAGAATACGGAAACAATCTTATTTTAATCCATACTTTATGAAAATTTAAATATAGATAGACAATAGTGTGAGAAATTTAAAAAATGTAAAAAAAAAAATTTGAGAAATTTTTTTTAATTCTTTTTTTTCTTTATTTATTATATGAAAAAAGAAAAAGTAAAGTAAAGATAAGTAAAGTATAGACAAGAAAGCCGTACTTACTTCGAACCATGAGTATTCTTCGTCCATCGGGTTAAATACTCGTGATGGGTGTGTTGAAAACTATTATTGTTCTTTATATTATTAACTTTCTTTGCTCAGAATCGCATTATTGAAGAAATGATTAATCGTTTCTCTTTTAAAATTCAACATGCCCACTAAGAGTATATGACCCGAGAAGCGAAGTTGAACATACGCTTGGTGCGAAGTACGTCCGGTTTTCTTGTCTGTACTTTATCAATATTATCATTGCTTTACTTAAATTTTTTCAATATAATTTCCCTCCCCTGTCACGCGTCTTCTCTTCGACGAATTTTTAGAGCAAGTACTGGTATGCTTGAGTGTGAGGGGGTGTATGATTTTTAACTACTAATTTTTTTTCGTGAAAATATTCTGCGACACGCAGCCTGCGCAGCAAACGTATTTGTGCATGCGCTCGACGGCCAGCAACAACAACAACGAAGAGCCAAAGAACTCCATACAAGGCCCCCCCACCCCACGCGACCGTCTCGGGCAAGCACAAGCACACGCGTGATCGTCATCGTTTTTTGGCGGGCCGGCAGCGGCAAACGCGAGAAAAATGCCAACTGGCAACGCTTTTCATTTTGGCCCCCGCCGACTGGCGTTGACTCCGACGACGTCCGCAAGCCGTTTTTCGTCCCGTCATTATATTTTATTTACACACTTTTCGTTTTCATTCTTTTTGCTGGCGACACTAGCGCTAGCCCCCTCCCCTCCAGCCCACGGAGGAGACAACAGCGCACGATAGCGATCGAGCGAATAGCCGGACGTTATGTTGCCGCGCATCGAACACGAAAAACGATGCCAAAAACCGAGTCGACGTCTCAGCGTGTTGGTAGACGGCCAAGAACAGCCGTATACGACGGGAAAAAACCACAGAATGAAGCCTACCGTCACTGCGGCCCGCGAGAATCGGACGCCGCGGTTTTCCGTCCGACGCGCGCACACATTTTCGCCCGCACGGCGCCGATGTTCGTTCCCCGGCGGGGGGAGGGGGGGGGCTCGCGCGATGACGACGACGACACGTTTTGCCGGGGGACCGCATTATAAATACTACCTATATAAATATTAAACGTGGTCTGCACAATTCCACGAGTACACGTGATAGCTAGCTACCGGGGCACGCCAACAGTAAATAATAATAATAATAATAATTAATTTATATTTAAATCCACTGTATGTTGCCACGAACGTTCCGCGACAAAATGAAAAATAGTGATGATTAAAGCTAGGCACGGATAAAGCGCTATTTAACATTTTTTTAGATTCTCAGTGGAGCGAAGGAGCTAGTGTTCTTACAATGTTTATTTATTTTTTTTTTGTCTGTAAACATGTTTTCTCATAGAAATACTTGCCCGAAAGTGTTTCGATCAGCTACTATTTGAATCAGAATTCGCTTCTAGAGTTTAGATGGTATTCTTAAAGGGTTAATTTTTCGAAATTTAGAAAAAACTATCCAACATTTGACGAAAACGCCTTAAAAACTATATTTTTTTAATTCAAACTTTATGAAAATTTTAATATAGATAGACAATAATGTGAGAAATGTATTTTGGTGCAAAAAAATTTTAAAAATGTAAAAAACTTTTTTATCGTCAATTTTTTTCCCCTGTAAATATTATTAAATGAAAACAGAAAAAAGTGGAATATAAAACTGGTTGAGTACAAAATAATTTCGTTTTTTTTTTTGTAATATTAATAAACAAAAATTTTCAAATAAAATTGTCTTACAAAATGTTTTTCAAAATCGTTTTATAGAAGAAATGGTTTATCATTTCTTTAAAATTAACGCATCGCCCACCAAATAACACCCGAAGAGCGAAGAATACTCACGGTGCAAAGCATGTCCGTCAATTTTTATTTCACACGGTAACATCCTAACAACTAGTCTGAATACATTTAAAAAATCCTAAAACTTCCCTTTATCGCACATAATCATCCTGTAATCTTAGCGAATATTTGATTTGAAATTTGAAGAGTTCAAAATGTACATTTTACTGAAGGAAATATACTATTAGTTAATACACAAAATAAATTATAAAATACGCAATATAATATTTATTTTAGTAAACTAAGCATTTTTAACCCATGAAATTTTGGAATTAGAACAGACGCTACTTGCTATGATGAAGTGGATGGATTAATAAGCGTGGAATCCCCACAAAATATACGCATTACGTATTATACATCCTAAGTACTCGTGATAATTACTTTTTCTTTTATTATTATAAAACGACATTTTCGCATAAACCGATAATTTTTAATTGAAATTTTTTTCTCATCTCTGTTTAAATGAAAAGAGTAAGCATTTTGTAAAATCAACAATACTGAGATAAATATAGAAAGAGATTATTTGTCCTGGGCCCCGCGTATCATATCACGCATATTTAAGTGTTTAGTATGGAATTGCATAGTTTAAAATGAATAATAAAACAAAATTATAATATATTGTAGTGTTCGAAATGAAAAATAAGATACGAAAATTTCTCGTCCATGACCATATACTAAGTTTCTTTTACAAACAACATCCCGTTACTTGAGTGGAAAACAATTGAAATCGATTATGAATTTTGTCAACGTGCGAAAATAAAATAGAAATTACTGTTGCGATTATCATACTACAATAAGACAAAAAAAAAAAAAAAAATTAAAGATATTTATTTATATTTTTATGCACAATGTAATTCATTCATCCGTTCAAAGAAGAATAATAAAAGTAAAAGAACTCTATATTACCCTTACTACCCTTTCTTTTGCACAATTCACACGTTCGCACGTTGTTACACGTGTATATTCAAAACAAAATATATTGTGATATTCTTTTATTCTTCTTGTAATATCATTTTGTGACGCCGAAAAGACGAAAAAATTATGTAGACACATCAAATATTTATTAAAAATTAAATCCTGAAGAAATCATTACGTATTTTATTTTCAAATACCTAATCAGTGGCAGCGGACCACCCGGAACTAAAAAAAGATAAAGAATAAAGTTTAACAATTCTCTCACACGATCGATTACAAACAACGTAATCTGATTTAGAATTTGATACAAAGTTGTATTTCCGACACGGTCGTTTTCAAGGTTTCATTTCGATAATAGCTTATTGCATTGGAATAATCAACATTATCAACGGTCAATAATTGTTTTATTTAAAAGCCTAAACTGTTTTATTGAGTTGAGTCGTGGTTATTTACTCAGCTTGAAAATTAATCATCAATTTATAAGTAAACGATTAATAATTGTAGAGGCATTGGCCATTTCAGATTCATGGAAGGGATGTTATATTTTGTAAACGGGCTGTTCAGTTCGTAATAATACAATATGTATCGAACGCAAATAGTAAATTAATGTTCGTATTATGAATCGTCCGATGGACTTTTCTACAAATTACTTATGCTACTATTTCTTAATTTCTATTTTCTGCCAAAACTCATGCCTACTACGATATACAACAAAATATGTAATTTTCCTTTTGTCCCGTCAAGTTAGCCATTTTTCTATTGGATGTCTACACGAAGCAAACAAATGAACTGTATTAATTTTTTTGTTGAAATAAGCTAATTAAGCCATATCACCACTATATTATACAGTAATATTTATATTTGATTAATAATTATTACTTTTATTCTTAAACGCAGATTTCAAGAAGTTAGTTGATAATACTAATATAACATGACAACTAATTATTTTGTAAACGATAAAAACCACGAACTATAACTTTGTTTATCGCTTATACAAAACCAATATTCAAATATATTTGAGTACAATGTAAAGAATTTGGATATTATTGTTTACACAATATTATCAAAAGCATTTTAATTTACACAATTATTACTCATTATTAATATAATATTATACTGTAGTCAATTCGTTAGCAATTTGATAGATTTTCTATAGGTATTTATTAAACCAGTAGAGTAAAATCCATCCTATTTCCATCATTACATTATTTTATCCATCATTAGTTTTCTTTCTTCCCTTCATTTCCCAAGAAATGATAATTCGTCTCTTTTATAAACTCGTTTACGCAATTACTTTCCGTCTTTCCGTCAATTTCCTGGTATTATTCTTCTCTCTCTCTCTCTCTCTCTCGCGGCAGTCAGATCATTACATAGTACTACTTACATTTGAAATTGCTATTTTTGAAAACAAGCACATTTCGTGAACATATTTGATTTACATACATTTTATAAGACGAATCTCGTTCGACGTTACAGTCGCAGACCGAAAGCGTTTTATTTCTATAGCAACCAAAGAGGGGACAGACAGACGGAACAGACGAGTACTACCATATACATACGATGCACACACAGTTCACAGATTTCAACGTGTAGTTTTCCCAACAATACCCGTAAACGGAATAACTAATGAATAATTATTATACTAAGTACAAAAAGAAAACAAAATTAATTTATACGAATACATATAAACACTTCCGAGGGAAACACTACGAGTCACACTTCAGAAATTTATTTAAATGGTTTTTAAATTAACTATGTATAAGATTAAACACCAATCGTCATTCATTCGCATGCAACACTATGCACTTGTTATAAAATATAATATTATGATGGTACGACGTTGATTTTGGCTTGCAAGCATTTAAAAAAACAAATTTGCACAACGTGTGATGAAAACGTCAATCCAAAGATCATAAATATTATTTTCTCCTCGGCCAGGCAGAGAGAGAGAAGCAGTCGAGAAATTTTCGAACAACCTTTGGGGAATCCTCGAAGAATATATACAAGAGAATTCATCATCGTCATCGTCCGAGGGGTTCCTCTTTTATGTGAAGTCACCCCCGCGAACCGTGATCATCATCACTGTCGTAGTCGTTCGTATATACTACACGTTTATATATATATAGATATTTTTTTTTTTTTGAAGACAGATTCTTTGTCGTGAGAGGCGTTGCAACGTAGCGTAGTACAACGTGCGCCGGGGGCCGACGGGATCAATATTCCGACCGCCTAGGCAACGCATGACTGTCGATCCTGTGCGCGACGTTGCCAGTTTTCCGTCGGCCGCCCGGAACACACACCGTAGTCGTCGTCATCATCTCTAACGTACACACACACCACAACAGCCGTCGACACACTCACATTTTATATACCTACAAAACGTACTTCCCCCCCCCGACATAATATTGCACATGTCACGTTGTATATTTATTCCTTATACCGCATTATAACAAATCTCGTCAAAATTCCGTATATTTATATATTATTATTATACATACTGAAATATATGCAACAGTAAAATGAATGTAAAAAGCCTAAGGTGATTTATTATAGTTGTTGTTTTGTTTTTGGTTTACTTTTAAATTTGATACAGAATGAAAATCGTTGTGTGTACGAGCACACTCCGCGATAAGTCCTCGATATATACTTTGTTCCCAGGCCGATTCCCGGTAAACGATTATATTATTGTTGACTGCACGTTATCACATTTGCATTAAGCGTGTGCGACGTCAACGCCCGATTGCAATAAATGTGATAAACGACCGAAGGAAAATTTTTTTAAAAATACGAATTCAAGGATTAAAATATTTAGTGTGAGGAGGGCGGGGGGGGGCTGAAATTAGCACGTTAAACACAGGAAACTGTTTTTACGCGACAAACTACTGTGGAATTAAACTACTAGAGGTTTGGTAGATGCAGACAATTGTTTTTTCAGTTTTTCTTTTTTTTCTTTATTTTCGTTACGCCATATAAAAATAAAATATAGTTCAACACTTACCATGATAAAAAAAAAAAAAACTGCAGTTACGTAGTAGTATGAATTGAAATATTTACCTGAAACAAAAAAAAAAAAAACAAATTCATAAGCGTACCATAGAAGTAAAATAAATAGGGTGTGAAACAATAGCATATAGTAGTCCCCATAAACAGTATAGAAGCGTTTTTTTTTTTTTTATCAGGACATATTAATTGTTAAACCCGTTTCTTAATTTAAAAATGAATTCGACAAAAGTTTCCTGGTAGTTTTCGACGGCGACGAAGACGGTGAAAAAAAAATATATATATGTATATACGTTGAAATTCCTAAACGCCTTTTGTTAGGATATTCGACAGAAAACCACATGGACAGGGGGAAAAAAAAAATTCGAAACCGGTTTAATGCGTCGGGTTTCTATTGGGGTTCTTTACATCCCGACGTCGAGTAGGTACGATCATGTATACACATAACATAGAACCGTATACACTCCTATACGACTAGTCCCGTCGTCAGTCAGGTTGAATTCCGTAGTTTATGGTTACAGACACAAAACTCTGTACTAATAAGACGACGAGGATTCTATAATTTTGTTGTGTTTTCAGTCCACTTGCTGTTGTAACGAATTTTAAGGGGCCAAGAAATAAGTCGTTATGACAAAAGCATAAACCAACAAAATTTGTTATAGTGAGATTTAAGGGGAAAATGTAAATCAACACATAAAAAATTAATATTAGCTTTTGTTTAAAAATACTTAATAAAATATAACAATTTTGTAGGTATTTAAAGAAATAATTTAATATTTTACATTTCAGTTACATAGATTAACGTGCATCCGGGCTATCTTTAACATTAATTAGTCCACATACTCAAGCGTTCTACAACTGTAATATATAGTAAAATAACATACCTATACCTACATAAAT